>JAHLJT010009355.1:65624460-65682598 GCA_031308135.1 Acheta domesticus
TAATAAAACTTCAAAAAACAATTATAACAAGGCTACTTAAAAAGAATATTTTGAAAATCACAATCATTAAAGTTGTAGGAAGTTTGGTTTTCCAAGTCTTGCCCTCCGTGGAAGTATTTTTTTTTTTTTTGAATGGAAGATGTACAAGATGAATTAGCAGTGGAATTCGTCAATTTCGAATGGATTGAACACACGTGTGTACTCATTAAAATTTTTCCTGAATAATTTTGGTTACAACAATTTCCACATAGTTTTGATGCATATTCTTTGTACTCTTCACAATCTAATCTTCGTATATTAATGGCCTAAACATGTGTAATTTCTTCATTTGTAGTTTGTGCGTCCATTTGTATTGTCTGTCTTGACAAATTCTTGAAATTTCTTCCACACGGTTTCTTTGTTTCTTTTGCTGTTTTCGGCACTGAATCTTTAATAATAGATTATATTTCAGAGCTTTAACATTACCAAAACGACACATTTTAATATTATATTGATGTACAAGAGCTATTTTGGAGGTGAAACAATTGCTATCGTTATCTTAAAAAGGTAAACAAAGGTTTTACAGCGATAAAAAAAAAGGTAAACAGCTGATGGGCAATAAACAGCTGGGATTGGTTTAATTTGAATATATCCCTTGCTTACCATTGGCTATTTACGACGCGGACAGACATGAGTGAAATAGTCACTATAATTATTATATAATTTGTTAGTTATATTACTTTAGTATTATTATTGTTATTATTATTATTGGTAGTAGTATTCTATGTTACTGAGAGAATGTATTTGTATGTTTTTGTAATTAGTTGCCACCAGGTTATACCCAATTGCAGCTTAAATAAATTTATCTTATCTCCGGAACTGACGTCGCCGAAGACCGATCAACGCGACTCAAGGGAAGTTGACTACTATATATTTTCACTAAATTCAACGGAAGTCTCCATTGTTCAAGGCCAAGACTTGTTATTAGTTAATAAGAGATGTGTTTAAGAACGAAAATGGCCACGAAAGGAGAATGCGCATTTCTCGTGATAGCGTGAATGTGTCTTGTAAGTATTGAGTGTATGAATGAAGTGTTATTACAGTGTTTATTCTTAGGTTTATTTGTTTATGTTATTATTCCCTGTCATGCTTGTTTATGTGTGAAAAGAAATAAGTTTTTGTTAGTAATTTTTGCGAAACCATAGAAAGAAAAGAAAGCTAATATGAAAGAAAAGAAAAAATAATAAAACAGAAGAAACACAAATGTGTTGTTATTTTTTTCAAAGGAAAACTGAGTTATTAAACTGGTTGAGAAACGCCGGTATATTACAAATGATAGCAGGTCTCGATCCAGTATTGGACGACTTGCACCAGCCTACGACCCTTATACATTTTTATATATTCGGTCGCGTCCAACATAAAGTGAGATCAGTTTTTCATTGAAGTATAGTAATAAGTGACTGTGGGCGTAGTTGCCAGAACGTGGGCAATTTATTAAATAGTCAGTGGGTCATAGGTTCCGTCCCATTGGCTAGCCCGACGTGAAGCAGAAATTACTAGACATCTCAAATACGTGGTAAGAAATAAAGAGGTGAGGGCGCGGACCGTTTTAATTAGAGGTCTGCATTCTCCGCGATTTTTACCGACCAGCGCTTGCTCGCCTCTCTTCTCTCGAGACCACGCGCTCGACTGTCCTTCGCAGCCGGTTGCGGACCTCCGGTCGCCGGCGGCCGACCGAGACCTTGGTCAGTTGTCGATAACGGCGGATCCCGTTCAGGCAAACTGCGCCACGCAACAATCGCCGCCACGTCCGGAGTAAATATCAAATGCAAAGTTTCAGGAAAAGGTAGGAGTATTGAATGGTTGTTAAAACACATTACCAATAATTTTGCTTTTTTCAAAATTTAATATATAAACGAATTGAAATAATAATTTTATAATTATAAATTTAATAATGAAAAAAGCATAAAATGTTTCAAAATTCGACTCCCATGACAACCTCTAGTGGATATATAGCAGTTCAACCCAGTGAATTTAAAGAAAAGGCATTCAAAAGTTTTAGAGATAAATTCCTTTATTTGTAATGACTAGACATCGATGTTTAGGAAATTGCCTATTTCATTCAAATGAACATAACTATTTTTTCTTCATTTTATATAATGTATACAAATCTCTGCAAAATTTAAATGCAAGTGCAGTGAAATATATTAGTACCTTTCCCTTCCAGTTTTGTGTTTTTGTTGCCGTTTTCCAAGATAATTATTGTTGTAATTTTCAGGCATCTAAAACGCAGGTCTTAGTTTCTTAATCCGGCAGTAGGCGCGCGGGGTGCCTGAATCACCCCAGCATTGTTTTGAAGCTCACTTTACTTTTAGTTTCATTTATAATCTTGCGAACTTCTCAATACCTTTCGAGGAAAGCTTAGTGCACATATCTCCTCTCCCCTTTCAACCGCTTCTTGTTCTTTCCTGGAAATTTCGTCGCAAAGACGATAGCGCGCTGCGTGGGGGCCACCGAGTCACCTCGCGCAACCTTTGTTATCGCTTCCTGCCACGCTGGTTCACAGTAGATCTCAGCAGGACGGCACAGAGTAGTTTTAGTTTCAAATATACACGCGTACCAATCTCATTTTTCTTTAGCTTATGCGTTTTTCTTATGTACTCGTGAAATTATGACCAAACATTCATTGTGTTTAATAAATATGCTTTATATTCCGGTTTGTAAGAAACTTAATGACATTACAATTGGTACGAAACGAATTATTTCCCTTAATCAATATGATATGAAAAAAGCAATATGAAAATCATGCAATAAAAGGTTTATATTTATTTTCAGACTCTTTGTTTGCCTTAAGTCTTTCAAAAAATGTATTGTTTTGTCTCTATAAATTATTTCCAATCAATCGATAAATTGTTACTTTTCAACCAATGAATCATTTAATTGAAATTGTATTTTCCTTCGATTACAATTAATTGAAAGAGTTCTGCGATCACTACTCGCGGCGACTTTATATCCCATACATGCATTGAGCGACGAAGCTACCGAGGAGTCCGGCGCCGGTCGAGCGGCCGAGCGGCCGAACGCTCGAGCGCTCGGCGACTCCCGAGTCTCGGTAACGCTCGACTGTTCTGCAGCTAGGCGGCCGGTCGAAATGTCCGTTACACAGCTATCTCTTCGCCCCCGAGCAAGGTCCCCCTCCCTTCGTTGAGCGTCGGCGCGGAGGCCCGAGAGTCTCGAGCGGTTGTTTTCGCCTGATTGCAGAGCTCTAGTTTTAATATCCTGCTTCAAACCCATGATCTCTTTAATTCTTTCATTCGTATTTTCTCTCTTCTTGAGATGTCAGCTGATCTTCTAAGAAAGCTCATTTCCATTACCCTCAACTTTGTTCTCATTTATTTTGAGAGTTGCCATATCTCAGCACCCTATAGTACAACACTTTGGGTTATTACTCTATATATCATGAATTTCGGTTTTTTACTTATGTTCTTGTCCCATAGGATAGAGTTCAGAGAACCGATGAGTTTTCTGCCTTGTTTAATCTCTTCCAAAACCTGTCTCATAAAGTCCCTGCTTCCCAATTTTTTACCCCAAAATATTTAATTTCTTCAATTTTCTTAATTTTGTCTCCTGTGCCCATAGTTATTATTCATTATTACTATTTAATGCCCAGCACATTGTTTTTTCTAAGTTGAGTGTCAGTACCCATTTTGTGTACTCCTCTCTGATCCTTATCAGCATAAATTCTATATCATCTTGGTAATGCGCCACGATTACCTGGTCATCAGCGAACTGTAAAGTGTAAAGAGTAGAGTACATATCTACCGGTATTCCCATTCCTGCACACTTCTTTTCCATTTCTGCAGAACCTCATTCACATAGTTTTTAAACATGTCGGTGAAATGCAGCATCCTTGCTTTAAGTCTTTCGTGATTGGGAATGGTTCTGTCACGTGCTTTCCTACTTTCACTATTCTTGCTTGCTCTGAATACAATTGTTTCACTGCAGCAATATGACTACTTTTCAGATTTAGACGTACCCGGGGACCTCCTATAACTTATCTACTGGCACATTGTCATACGCTTGTGCAATATCGAAGAAGACGATGTGTAATTCTCTCCCCGTTTGTCACTTCTTTTGCATTACTTATGATAAACAGAATAAGTTATCAGTGCAAGAGTGCTCTGCTCGAAAGCCACTTTGTTCTTCTTCTTAGTGCATCACATACTCCTTTTCTAAGGCGATTTCTCAATATCCTCCCGTATATCTTACTAAATGTATTAGTTTCTGCTAATCCCTCTGTAATTTCTGCAGATATCCTTCCTTCCTTTCTTGTGGACAGGTGTGATGTGTACTACTTTCCACTCATTTGGTACATCTCCGATATTCATGCTTTTGTCCTTTAATGATTGGATCATTCGCATTAGTTTTGGTGTTCCATTTTTTAGTAGCTCGCCTGGAATATTTCCAGGTTGTGGGGATTTTCCACTTTTTAGTTTCTTTTACGCTCTTCACTACTTCTTCAACTGTTATGTTTATGGAACATTCTCTTGGACAACTGATCTCGGTATTTAGCATGGATTCCGGCCTGTTCTCCTCCAGCAATTTACTGAAATACTCTTCTCACTGTTTACTTGTAATACCCTGGATTTGAACATTCTCTCTCTACACGGTGATTTTACATTCCTAATGTACTTCCAAACTTCAGTAGTTTTTTCCACCTATATATATATATATATATATATATATATATATATATATATTTCTATTCCCTTACATTTTTTTTCCCAAGACTGTTGTTTTTCCTTCCGTATCAGATTTCTTACTCTCCTCCGCTGTATTATGTAATTGTATTGTCTTTGTCTTCATAGGTACTTATACTGCTATTTTCTAAGAGCGACCCTCAAGGCCACTCAAATCCCATCTTCGCGATGGAATATGTCACGGCATTTCGCGTCTTTTCTCGCTCTTGCCTGTAGAAGTCGCATGATCGCAAGCACTGCTTCATACGGTCGCGATCGTGCGAAATCTAGCGGAACGACTGAGAAAGAAGCGAAATGCCGTGACATATTCCATCGCGAAGATGGGATTTGAGTGGCCTTGAGGTCGCTCTTAGAAAAAATCGCAGTATAATCACTTTGCAAATGGATGTTTCTTTACTTTAATCTCATTTATCAATTCTTCATTAATCCATTAATCTTTTTGTTTCTTCTCACGACTACTTCCCTAAGACTTCTTTCGCAGCCTGGTGTAGACATTTTTTTAAGTGTTCATACATATCAGTATGGCATTAATCTTTAATAAATTATTTATTTTGAAATATTTGAAATAAAATTGCTACCTCTCTAAGGGAGTATCGACAATGCAGGGAAATCAACAATGGAATTCCGTTTCGCGGTCGCGAATTTCTGTGAAATTACGTGTCGGTGTTGTGACTTGATATAGCTGTTTGCAAAGGGGTTATACTTGTCTTTAAGTTGATATTTGCATAAAAATATTTAGTTTTTGCACCAAATGCTTTACCATTTGTAATGAGTAAAGTATTTGTTGCATGGTTTTAGAACACTCTTCTCTAATCGTGGCCCTATGAAATGCATTTCTATATTTTCCGGGGTTATCAGACTTCTTTTTCCAACACATGTTTACAAAACTTTTGTATTATATTTTTATGCAGTTGTAGAATTCACATAGTTTTGACAACACTGCGATGGAAACAGTGATTTGTCGCTTCTTGATTGAATTGGATGTTTTCAAATGATAGCCAAGATGTTAGTAGCGCAGAAAGTGCAATATATCAATACGACGTAGCTGTTTCCAATAATATGGGAAAGTATGTGCTGTTGTAGTACCACTAGTTTAAATTAAAGAGAAATGCGAATACTCTGATCTAATTTGCAATTGACTACGCTCCAAAATATCTCACCGAACAGAAGAAGCACTGCAAGTCAGTATAAAGAGGACGTTTCACGCGCGTCTCTGATCAGCACGCACTTCTGGCACTTGCACCCATTTCCGGTGCAGCTGCGCTGTTGACAGGTCGAGGCTTATCGCCGCTGGACGTCGTCTGCGCAATCCAGGAAGAAAAGACACAGTTGCAAAAGTCTACTCCCGGAAAGGCGAAGCTTGCAAAATACAAATTTTTCATTTCTGCCCTCAACAATAGCCAAGCTGGAACGCAAAGGAAAACCTTTGACATATCAACTGTGCGTGGTGCAAGATGCCGAAGTACATTTAGTGCTGCTAGATTTGCTCCTACGACCTGTGTCAGTGGAAAGGTCATTTTCAGTTTTCAAAAATTATTTTAAACAACTAAGATCTCGCCTTCCTGTAGCAATTTGGAGAACATCTTCATTCATACTGTGCTGCATACACGTTATATACAGTCATAAAATTATAGGCCTGTAGACACTCTCATAATTGTTAAAAAAATCCTTGACTTTCCGAATAATAAAAGTGCCTAGTTTAATAATTTGTGAACAGTTGTAGAATCTAAAAACCAAACTTTTCATAGCCAATGTTTTCAGATGCCTGATTTAATCATTTTGCAACCTATTGTAGGTGCCTAAAACGTCGCTTTCATGCCTAATAGTGCCTTATTTCATAATTTTGTTACGTATTTTAGGTTCCTTAATCACGTTTATGTGCCTAAAATGCTGAGGTCAACTCATAAGTGTAGTGTACGTTATATCCCAGAAGCGGAGGCATTGCCCTCCTGTTCGAATGCGAGATCAGGTTCTGATATACACGTTGCTGGGAGAAAGGAGGTCCTGTTCCAGGTATCTACTCCCAGCCGGGATAAGCTCTAAAATGTCGACTAATCACGCCAATGTATATTGAAGAAATGTAGGTAAGTGTGTGTGAGTGTGTAGCCAGTGTCAAATATCCGTCGGAACTTGAACACTACAACCTCCCAGCCAGAGTCGATGCAATGGCAAGAGCTGTTATGGCCCATTCACAATGCAGACGTAAACATAAGCATTCGCATAGACATAAACTTTAACATAACTGATAGACACGAAGTATTCACAATGTCCAACATAAGCGTATGAAAAAGATTTTGTATTTTCTATGGGTCATTGTAGTTACTATTGGTTGGATGCGAGAATCTATATTTTATTTATATATATATATATATAACATATTTTATTTATATATATATACATACACATATATACATAAAACATGTACGTATATACAGTTTAATATACTAAACTGTGGTATGTACATAAATATATACACATGTATGTATAAACAGAGGCGTATCTAGATAATCCGGCGCCCATGGCAACCATAGACTCTGCGTCCCTGACAGATTACTTCAAATTAGGGTTGATGTTATTTGTTTTAGCGCGTATTCTTTAAATATCGCCCTTGTGAGTGCGTCCACGGCACGTGCCATGTCTGCCATACCGTAGATACGCCTCTGTGTAGATACAGTGAAATTATTTTAGCGTGGCCGCTCAAGGTCAGGGCCCCAGAGCTGCCGAAGAGTCCATTCCTTTAACTTATCGCTTTAGAGGGGAGGGCGTCCCTTCCCAGGACGTGTTGACAGCCCTATTCCTGTTGAAAAAACATTGCCCGTGACTATTCGTCTTCGCAAATTGCCAGTTTTTAGTGGCATTTCCCTAACAGGGTACAACTATGAAGTTCTGTATAAGTGATTATTATTTTGTTGTGATAATTGGTAATGCGTCCTTTTCAGAGCAACTTGCGTAAGGACGTCCTCCACTGTCAGACGCGTGAAGTCGTCGCCAAAGTACGTGTATCAATTTATGAAGAGAAGCAAAAGAAGATATTGAAAATATCAAAGCAGTTCTTAAGTCAGTAATAGTTGCTTCGGGTGTTTTCGAAAATATCTATTTTCAGAATTAATAAGGAAATTAATTCTATTCAATCGGGAGAATCATGTTCATTTTCTATTCCTAATAAAGAGAAGAAGAGAAAGGACGTGGAATCTGCTCTCGACAGTTTCAATGACAGCATGATTTGCCCCACAATGATTTAATGCACCATATCAAGAAATCGTTATTTTTACAGGTAACGACGCGAACTATAGTAAAGACAGTGACAGTGATACTACTTATGATAATGAGGAAACAGGTATCAGTGACAGTGGAAAACATATGGATGATGAGGACAGAACCAGGTCATCCCGTGAATTTGGTGTTTCTCCATTATCGAGTGAAGACACAACCTGCAAATTAATTTCCAAGACCGTTCGCTAGCATGTGCGGTGCGGAAGGCTAATGTTTTTGGTATAGCCAGACGAGCCAGGCGCGAGCGAGCGCCGCCTTTTGGCTCTCTCTCCACCACTTTCAGCTTCCCCCTCTACTCGCGAATCCCAGCGGCCACCCTAGAAAAATTTAGCTGTACCAGTGGCGTAGCGTCAGGGGACGCTAAGATGCTGAGCATCCCCACGTCAAATATTAATCAAAGAAGCTAAATATTGTATATTTACATGTGGTTCATTGAGCGAAACACATTTTGTATTAACATTATAAGTGGTTTCCTGTGATTGAATTCGGCGCGTTGGTACAAGCTGGCCTCTGATTGCTTGGATGCTAAAATGGTTCTAGCATCTGCCTCTTGGCATTGCTAAGGGCAATGACGCATGCGCAGACGGTGAGGTTCCCCCTTCCCTGCCTCACCCCTCTCCCAAAGATTCACGAGTTTCTGACGCTAGCGTACGACTGAGCAGGGCGAGGCGTATGAGCAAAATGTGTATAAGCAAGTTGCTCTTTTATGCACGAGAGCGCAGCACACTTGACGCTGCCAGTGAAGTATTTTTCTTTCTCACTTGAGATTCTCTGCTTGGTCATGGGCATTTCATAGGAGAAATAGTGTTTGCCTACTAATTCTTAATTAATATCTAAGAAGAAGAATTCTTCATAAAATATATTAAATATTATTTTGGTCTGAACTGTATAAATGCACAAGTGATCTTATTGCCAATCGCGCATGAGAATTAAAGCTGATCCATTGCGTAATTTGCTTTCAAGAACTCTCCTGACATAAATCTGTGGAAGTATTGTAACATTTGTTTTGATAACATAGATTCTAGAGAACATTAAACATCATAATGTTTGTTGTTATTGTTATTTGGCGTTATTGTTGAGCATCCCCAAACATGCGGGTCACGCTACGCCACTGGTATATACACATGTATACATAAACATGTATGTGGCCAGAGGCGGGATTTCGGATTTCATTGGGGGGGGGGGGCAAAATTGGACGCTATTGTGAACACGAAAAATTCGTTTTTATATGAATGGTTTTAATTAATTGTGCTATAACTACATACACTGTTTTCAATTTTGTTAATTATTTAACAAAATTGTTAACTATTTAACATTTTTATTGTTTATTATGATAAAAATGTTTATCCATAACTGTAGGATACATATTTTGAAATCTACATTCATAAATTATTTTAATTAAAATGCAATCTTCTGTGCAAAGTGATAATATGAGCCTCCACTTTTATTTCGACTTGTGTGCGCATGTACATTAAATTTTGTCTTATAAAGTTTATTGGAAACTCAACTGTTTTCTGTAAAAATGCACTCAAATTTCTGCATTTTCAGGAACACTCAAACACCGTTTTCTCAAAACGGTTCCAAATTTTTTCTTCAAACTTTTTGTACGGATATTGCTAATTGCAGTGTTTAAGACGGCTTACAGTTCATTTTGCTGTATTATTTTGTTTCTTCAAAAATTACACAAATGTAATTTGTTGAAATTTCTCTCATGTCAATATGCACATTATCGGCGATTTGTATATATTATTGCATTTGTGGGTGGCAGATTCACACGCCTTTCGAATACAGCTCTCCTAAATCGAAATAGTGTTCTGTAAAAAAGAGCTTTTCGCATTAACACATTTGTGAGTGGCAGTGCTTAAAACGACTTCCAGTAATGTGTTTCGACATCTCAATGGTTTTCTGTGAAAAGAGCTTCAAATTTTGCATTTACAGTAACGCTTAAACGCCATTTTTTGTAAAACGGCACCAAATTTTTAAACGAAAATTTCCGTTTAGGACGAGATTTTACTCTTCAATAATATTCTTAAAGTAGTTTTTCGGTTCTGCCGTTAGGAAACCGAAAAATTGAGCAAAGGCGAAAAATGTTCGGGCGGCGATATATGGTTGTTGGCATAAGGACGTGGCACGATCGAAAAGTCAGCCCCGACCAAAAAAATTAGGAAATAAGCTACTACGAGAAAATCTGTGCCATTTTGTAGCTCCACTAGTTCCTTTTTGTTTTGGCCCTAGAATCTTTTGGTGGCATCTAACACAAGAATAGTACGAACACAAGTTGTAGTGTATGTAATACAAGCCAGTTGAAGTTTGGGGTTCATACGTATATATACGCTCGTATACGCACCATAGTTCGGGGCTCGTTTTACAACCATCGCCATATTAAAATTCTGCAAACTAAAACCGGTCTATGATAGTTCGAAATTACAGATTGAATGCATAAAAACAACGTTTAAAACATATTGTATTTCATTCGTTAAAATCAGAATCGGTCGAAGCGAACTCAACTCTAATTAAAAGCCAAAGACATACCGTCGAAAGCTTTTAGAACCGAGAAAACACGAACACCTGTTTCACATCACATGAGTATTATGACTAGACCTCGGAATTTTACTCATAAAAAATGTTTGATTTAAGCATCTAAAATTGGCAACAAAATTACGAATTTAGGCACTAATAGATATTAAAATCGACATTTTAGGCACTTAAAGTAGGTTACAGAATGACTAAAGCCAGGCAAAAAAAGTAGACATGAAAAGTTATATTTCTGGCATGTAGAATTTATCTCAAAAGGATTAAATTAAGCAATTTTTATTATGCCGGAAAAAGTATTTTTTACATTTATGAGAGAGACTACAAGCATATTGTATTCACTTTTGTAATTAGCAGTATAGTATATAATCAATATTTTGTCCAAATCTTCTTCAAAGAGGCTGTCTTGTCTATTAAAATAATTTTTAAGGCTGAAAATGAACTTTTTACTGACAGATTTATGGGAGCAAACAAATTTAGTTACATTTCTCATGCTCACGTCTCCTGGAACTTCTTCACTCGTCCCTTCTTCCCAACCCCCAAAAAACTTGTACCACACGACCCATTTAAATACTGAACAGTATTTTGTGATATACGCCTGTCTGAGTGTAGGCTTTGCCTGGCCTGTCTGTCGCTTTCCTCGCCTGGACTTCGCAGACGACGCGCTGCGGCGATAAGCCTCAACCTGTCAACAGCGCAGCTGCATCAGGAATGGGTGCAATTGCCGAAGAAGTGCGTGCTGACCGGAGACGAGCGTGAAACATCCTCATTATGTTGATTTGCAGGGCTTCTTTTGTTCGGTATTTTGAGTGAAAGATTTCGGTGCGTTGTTCGATCACACAATATTTGCATATCGGAAAAGTTTTTGCGTTTCCGTAAAACGAATTTCAAAATTTAGCATTTAAAATACTATCGTTCTTGAAAACCACTTGTTTTAGGCAAAAACATTAAAATAGACATCAACCGCCCCTTTTTAGGACATTTTAGGCATATTAGATGCTTTCAGTACATCTATTTTCTCATGATTCGTAAACATTTGCAGTTACTTTTCACAACGTCCGAAATAGGCATTTGCCCCAAAATCAGAGGTCTAGTTATGACTCATGATTTTAGGCATTAAACTGTTTAATGTCAAGAAAATAACGTTTAAAACCAATATATAATTGAAAGAGGATTTATTAATAAGGATATTCAAAATATTGCTGACACTATCTCGCGCGTTTGATAATACTGAATTAAAGGTCACCAATTTATTAATGTATATTATTCGCTCAGCTTAATAAAATTATTGTTCGCTTAATTATTATTACATTTCTTCTCAAAATACAGAAACAAATAAATATTTTATGTATGCATTTGAAGAATTGCGAAATGAAATGAATATATATTTTTTTAATTTGTCCCAAGATTGAGAGGGCAGTTGCTCCTCCCCCCCCCAATCCCGCCTCTGTATGTGGCACAACAGCTCTTAACGAGCCAAGGCCTACCAGCGGCGTCTCGGCCTTGCGGCCATGGGTTGGGTTAGGTTAGGTTAGGTATTTTAAATTTCAATAAAAATTAAACTAAATGATACTACTACGAATACTATAACGAAACTAAACTTCAAAAAGATCGTACGCTACAAAACAACGCAGAAAACCGTTGAAAATCAACCAAGCAATTTGGAAACCGTCTTTTGTTCGATCTATCGACTTCGATCCTATTTCGATACTCGATTTTGAGTTAAACGTACTGTGATTGATTCATTTCTTAATTCTTCCATAAGCATAAGCACAGAAGCTTGAAGCTTGCAAGATTTTAAGTTAACGTCTTATGTGTTACGCTTATGCGAAGGCATTGTGAATGAGTTTGCTTATGGACGTAGTCCTAACTTTTATGTTAACGCCATGCTTATGTTTATTGTGAATGGGCCTTGCTTATGTTTATTGTGAATGCTTATGTTTATTGTGAATGGGTCTTGCTTATGTTTATTGTGAATGCTTATGTTTATTGTGAATGTTTGCATTGTGAATGGGCCTTTACTCTGCGCCATCTCAGGAATTACGCAGAGTTACTCATTATGGGAGACTTAAGGCTAAATGTACCGACACTAGTTCAATTTGTCGCCACCACGTGGCAGAACCAAAATTAGTGAAATTTACTTTACCGTTAACGTCTGAACAAATGGCCCGATTTTCGATCTGTAAAGGGTATTTGACTCCTTTTTATAATTAAATGTATGCTACAAAGCCCTTTAAAAAAACTAGCAAACACTCATTTTTTATTTTTTTTTCTCGTACTTCCGGGAACAATTTCCAAAATGTGGGCTTATAGCGCGATGGCGACGAGCTTCCAGAATACAACGCCGTGTCAAACATGCAAATCAGATAAAATTTCCCACATAAACCTAGTGATGCTGTAATAGGAAACTAGTGGTGCTACAACAGCACTTACTTTCCCGTATTAGAGGAAACAGCTAAGTAGTACTGCAATATTGCACTTTATGCGCTACTAACAACTTCGCTTGGAACTCACTATTTCCATTGCAGTGTTGTCAGAACTATGTGAATTCTACAACTTCACAAAAATAGAATGCAAAAGTTTTGTAACCCTGTATTGGAAAAAGAAGCCTGATACCCTGGAAATATAGAAATGCCTTCCATTGGGCCATGATTAGGGAAGAGTATTTTAAAACCATGCAACAAATTCTCTACTCACTACAAATGGTACAGCATTTGGTGCAAAACTAAATATTGGCCTGCAAATATCAACATAAATTAGATAATTATAACTCCTTTTCATACAGCTCCATTAGGTCACAAAATGATACTAATTCACAGATATTCGCGAGCGCAAAGTGAATTCCATTGTTGCAGACCCTGCATTGTCGCTATTCTGAGAGCTATTAATTCTTTTTACTTATTTCAAATATTTCAAAATAAACAATTTCTAAAATATTAATGTGTAAGTCTATAACAAAGTTCGAATGTAAGAAACGAAGAAAGAAATAATATACAAAATTGCACATTCTAATTTACGACGCATCCAGCTGTCCGAAGCGCAGTAAATTTACAGCGGCCTATTACGTTTGTCACAAAATTAAGAAAAACTACTCGTATTTTGAAAAAATTAAGCATGACCGTATTTATTTTATTTATTTATTTGTCAAAAAACAGAAACAGAATGGCACAGACTTTCCCGTATTAGTTTTCTATTTTCCTGGGTCTTCGTTAGCTATTCGGAATTGCCACATACTCTTTCTTGCCAGCTACCATCTATCATCGCCAAAAGTACATTTTTTTTGTCATTTTCTTAATTTTTCGGTTTCCTATTGGTAGAACAGAAACATTAATTTTAGAATATTAAAGAACACAAAAACCTAGCCGTAAATGGCAATTTTCTTTTAAAAATTATGTGCCATTTAAGAGAAAATGGCGTTTTAGCACTACTAAAAATGCGAAATTTGAAGCTCATTTTCACAGAAAATTTTTGAGTTTTCAAAATACTTTAATGGAAGTTATTTGAAGCACTTACACTCACAAATATAATCATCCTTACAAATTGCGGATAATGTGCATATTAAAGATGTGAGAGATCTTTCAAAAAATTTACATTTATATAATTTTTGAAAAAAACTCAAAATAAACTTCACGCTATACTAATGAGTGTAATTAGCACTATCCGTTACAAAACTTTCAAGAAAAAAATTGCAGCCATATACGAGAAAATGACGTTTGAGCATTTCTGAAAATGCCGAAATTTGAGCTACTTTTCACAGAAAACGGTAGTGTTTTCGAGAAACTTTACTTGACATTATTTAAAGCATATATACTCGTAAATATAATTGTTGCGGTTGTAAACACCTCCTTCAAAAGCGCGCCAAACAGGCAGCGCTCGGCAGCGGGCAAGACGGCTAGTGAGGGCAACAGACCAGGGAGGACGCTGGCGAATAGGCAGCCAGCAAACGTTCGGCGAGCCCTCACCCCAGGAGCACCCCCTTTACTTGACATTATTTGAAGCACATGTACTCGTAAATATAATAATGTGAAAAAATCGCCGATAATGTAAATATTAACGACGTGAGAGACAAGTAAAAAAATTTACATTTTGGTAATTTTTGAAAAAAACCAACCGATAGACCAAAATGGCTTTTATGTCATTGATAGAGTACATTTACCACTATCCCTACTAAAAGTTTAAAGAAAAAATTTGGAGCCGTTTTTGAGAAAATCTTGTTTTGTAATTTTTTAAAATTGCACATATTGCACGCAATATTGCACGAAAACTACCAAAATTGTGAAAAACATTTACATGACCTTTATTAAAGAACTCAATATGCAGAACAAATTTTATTTGAAGAAAAAATCTCTATCTTCAATTTTGTAGTTGGAGAAAGACGCCGAAAAAAATTCAAACTTTCACAATTTTCGAAATTCAGAGCTGCACGTGAAAATCGGACCTATGCCATGTTAAAAAGTGTATTTTCCTCTATTCATACAAGAAATTTAAAGAAAAAATTTGGAGCCGTTTTTGAGAAAATGTTGAAAATCCCCGGGGGGCTTCATATAAAGTACCCCCAAATTTTAAAGAATCTTTTTCAAAATCACAAAGCTTCGACTAGAATCAGATCGACTGGGGAATATCAATTTTGAAGAAAATCGACCGAACGGTTTAGGCGCTAGCGTTGACCACAGACGGACAGACGGACGGAATGCCGTCAATCGATTTTTAAGTATAAAGAAGCAACAAATCATGGATTTTGACCACACCACGAGATAGAGGATTTTTTTTCTTAATTTAGCAACTGGTTGTATCCACTTATTCGTTTTCACGGCCCGGCAATTAATTTTTTTCGGTCGAAAATTGACCATTTTTTCGCGCAGCATTACATAACTTTCCCTATACTACGTATATCACTCCGTGTATACGTACGTATACGGGAAAGTAAAAACAGTCTCGTATAATCTTTAACAGCAGTATAAAACTATTATCTTATTTACATATTCCGTCTTCCTTCGAATACCATCATAGGAATGTCTGAGGTATCACTCAAAATACCGATTCCAATTTGGAACAGATTTGAAAAAGAAAATTGAACTAATTGTGTAAATATCACCCATATTCCATCTCCTCACATTGTATTTGAGATATATTGTACTTCTAAGATCTTCGGTTATCATTTCACTACCGGAAAGAACAAGCAGAGATAACGCAAGAGCTCTTTTGTTGTACGACTGGATTTTTCATTTCAGAAGGACTTTTTTCACCTTGATAGAATTCACCTGGTTAATCCCTTTTTCCAAGTAAAATAGCAGAATCGAATTCTTAAAACGTTTTCGTAGTTTAGGACAAATTAGAAGCAGTGGTGCAACAGAACTGCACATACTTTTCTAGTAGTAAAGTATTCTAATTTCTTTGGTCTGGGCCAGTTTTACCATCTTGCCCCATCTTCTTGCCATCTCACATCTATCGCCGCGCAAAATATATTTTTGAACCTTTCTCATTTTTCAGCTTCTTAATGGTAGATGCGAAATATTACTTTTAGAATATTAAAGAAGAGTAAAACTTAGTCCTATGTAGCAATTTCCATTGATAAATTTCTGACGCTCCTATTTATCTTGATGACTTTCCGACGCTCCTATTTATCCGATTTGCATGTTTAACACGTTGGATTCTGGAAGCTTGTCGCCATCGCGCTATAAGCCCACATTTTTGAAAATGTTCCCGTAAGTACGAGAAAAAAATAGAAAACGAGTTTCTGCTAGTTTTTTTTTTAAAAGGGCTTCGTAGCGTAAATTCTATTATAAAAAGGAATCAAATGCCGTTTACAGATCGAAAATCGGGCCATTTGTTGAAACGTTATCGGTAAAGTACATTCCTTACGATAGTGCTGCGATCTATTGAATTTTACCTACAAATATTTTTCGGTACATTTAGCCGTAAGGTATAACTTCAGATAACTTCAGTGGTAGTTTAGTCACCCTCGTGACTTTGCTTCATTGTGTTCTATCATGAGTAGCCCCTCATGATTGAGTGCACTAGCGTAATCCTTTGCGAAAGCATAGCTCCTAAACTCCGGTTGAGATGACTCAGGGCATCAGCTGACGTCACTACAGTCTTTCTGACCGGGAGGTCGTAGGTTCGAGTCCCGACGGTGCCAGGATTTTCGAAACTGGGCAACGTAGCTTGGTTGAATTCAACCGCTGTCTGGAGGAGAATTCTAGCGCCCCGCTGCTCTAATCGGTAGTTTTCCATGGTTTCTCCGATTAACACCAGGCGAATGCCGGAGCAGTTCCCTAACAACCACGGACCGCACGCGATCTTTCCTTCCTCTTCTCTTGTCCTACTCTCATCCTTTACTTACACACACATGCACTACACTACCACACATGCCGGGAGACCGGTGGAGTGCTTAGTGTTTGTCCCGGCTGGGGCGGTGCCCCGCTGGAGGGAGATACCTGGTTGAAGAAACCCCGCTAGCCGACGGTAGGTCGGCGCCGGATCTCGCCACCCAGCGAGTGAAGACGAAGGAAAAAACGTACACTCCCAAGGGAAAACCATACACTACACTTACGGGACTAACTACCTTAGTAGTTGACGCTCCCGGAATCACTATCAATCAGTCAATCATAGCTCCTACACACACGGCTCACGAACTGCCAGCTTCAGGAGGAGCGCCTTGGGACAGAAGGCTGAGCATCATTGAAGCATGTTTGGGATCAACGAGGGCGCCATCTCAAATCCCACGATAGTCTTCAGATCTCGAGGTTTAGTTTCTGCATTGTATGGATGAAGCAAACTGATCCACTTCTGTTTCTTAATAAATACTATTTTCGAATAAACACATTCTATGTAGATATTTTACATTTTACACATTTTTTCATTCAAAAGTTATTCTATTATTAATTAAAAATTATCACAAAGATTATTTTTGCGGAAAATAATTAGTTAAAAGCCCAATCGACGACACGCCTGCCTAAGAGATGTTTTCCATGGTTTGTTTTTAATACCATGATTGCTTTTTTTATTGAAATTTATTACAAACATTTTCCCATTATTAATTGCATCAAAAATCTTATTAGAAGAAGAACAACAACAATAACAAGTTATGAATAGTATCTGAGAAGAAGTTCGATATTTACTAAAACAATAAAGTTTATTGCTATTTTTGCTGGCTTTTTGTAATAGCAAGGCAACTGGTCAAACTCAGAGGGAGATGTTACAAGTAATTTAATTTAACCTTCAACTCTTGCTATAAAAAAATAATGCTTAGATTTTATATTTTTGTTTAACTGATTGATTTATGTTTCCGGGTGCGTAAACTGCTAAAGAACATTGGTCCCGTAAGTGTAATGCATGTTTTCATCGCGGGACGTGGCGGTGATATTCCCCCGATGGATGGCGAGATCCGGCGCCAACCTAACCGGCAGTTTATAGGTTTTCCCCAACCTGGTATCTCCCACCTGCGGAACTCCGCCGCAGCCGGGACAAACTCTAAGCTCCGGACTAGTTTCCCGGCATGCGTTGTAGTGTGGTGCATGTAAGTGTGTGTAAGGAATGAGGATAGGACAAGAATGAGGAAGGCGCGCGGTCCGTGTCCCGCTTGTTAGGGTACTGCTCCGGCATTCGCCTGATGTTGATCGGAGAAACCATGGAAAACTACCTACCTGAACAGCCGGCATATTTTTGTTTAAATAAATCTACGAACCATCACATTTTGTTACTATCTTTAAGGATCTTTGATTGGCAGTAGTGGTCTGCATGTTAGGAAGTGGTGGTATATGCATGCTGTGGTCACCCTAGAAAAATTAATTAGATTTATCATGTACAATTTCTCAAGTATCCTTAAAATTCGATTTATTCAGTCGATACCTTTCTCTCCCTGACGTCCACCTCAGCATATACCGTAAAAACGGTATATTTTGTCAGTCACGAAATATTGTTGTACAAAATTAGATTTAATTTTGTATTTAAAATAACTATTTTTCTGTCACATAATTATAATATATTTTTTAACTTTTAATAAACATTTAATACCATCGAAGATTGTAGACTAATTTAATATAACAGTTCAATGACTCTGTACTATCACAATGCCCAGCCGTTGTCAAATTAAGTGTTCTAGTAGACCCTCAATTGCTTTATCATATGTAGAGGACATCGATGATTCGTTCGTTTTTACGAACAACGTTTGACCCCCAATAAGCGCAGTGACGGGATCTCTTTTTTTTATTACCCAACTGCGCGAACAAAGCGCTGCCCAGCAAAGCTCAGCGTGGACATTGGTCTGCGGATAACGTTGGATCCAATCAATGAATTATTACGATCGAAGTTCCAAACGATACATTTTTAGCGTGGGAGTGATACGGGCGGAACAATTTAAAACAATTTCTTGTGACCCAGTGATTCTACCATGAAGTTAGAGCAACTGAAGCAAGAAAGAAACCGTTTTGTATATTATTACTTTTGGTTCAATAATAGGTTTTTCGGATAGAACGTCGCCATAAGGAATAAAAAATTAAAAACGCTTCAAATGTGGTGCTGTTCGGCGGTACAATTCGGTCGTTTTCGCGGTGCGCAGTTCGGTTTTGCAGTCTGAGTAACTGCAGAGGCAGCACTCGCTCTTGCACGCCTGTGCCGGAAAGCCTCGCCGCGCGTACACCCGAGCAATTGCACGCTTTGGAGCTCGAGATCTGCGGAGGCAGAATAATTAAATATCCATGGTCGCTTGATTGACTGATTAATTAGCAATTCAGGGCGCGTCAACAGCTATGGCAAATATTCCCGTAAGTGTAGTGCGTGTGTTTTCCTCGACAGGTGGCTGTGATTTTCCCCCGCTGGATAGTGAGATCCAACTCCGACCTACCGTCGGCTAACGGGGTTTCCTACAACCAGGTATTTCCCTCCAGCGGAGCACCGCCCAAACCGGAACAAGTTCTAAGCTCCTTAGAATCGCTTCGCTTCTCTCGAGGGCTGAGGTTATAACCTGTAACTGATAATTCAAGAAAGGTTGATGTGGAAAACACATTATATTTAGTATTAAAGAAACTGAATTGTGTAATGCTATTAATTACAATAAATTATTAATATGAGAGAATGTTTTCATTCCGCCATTTTTGAGGTGCTACCCTCACTGTTACATGACAATCAGTATGGTGAACACTTCTCAGAAGAATTCAAGGGATAAGAAAATTTATTTCTTAGTTTATATTTAAATAATATTGGATATATCAGAGTTTTTTGTTACTTAACTGAACAGTAATCGTACTTAACCGAACAGTTGTTCATACTGAGTAAGTTCGCGCTGAGCTTGGAAAATGTATTATAACTAACTGCAATACAAACCCTTCTAGCGCACGAGACTGTCCTTTTGCACAAAGTACCCCAAGTAATTAACTCATCAATTTTTTTGTGGCGTCATTGCTATACAAGTACGCTGTCACATTAGCATGGATAAGCCAGTGTTATGATCATTTATGCTGATTGTTCGCTCTTTTGTATTTGAGTCTTACATTAAAGTGTTGATTCAATCGAATATTTATTTTGATTTATTTAATTTTATTTGATTTATTAGCGTCAAAAATAGCAAATACCCACTGCATGTGTTGTATGGGAGAGAAGTATAATCCGTTCACGTTTCCTTGAGCTCCAGAACCTCTTCCCCTTCTTTTTACTATAAATGGTTGAATGATGAATACAAGTACCAACAAAACGTGCTTAGCTAAATTTGAAAAGTAGAAATTTTCGTCCTCGAGTTATAGGAAACCTATTTGCATCGGTAAACGAACCAAAGATTTGGTTTTTAGTACAGCTAATAAAACAGTAATAACCCACAACCTCGACTCTACTCCTATCACATCTAGCAAAAGGAGAGCTCAACAAAAGGTGCGTATACTGAAGCTACATTTCTCACGAGAATCAAAACCAATGGCCATTTCAGCATTATCTCAATTTTTTGTTTACTTTCGAACTTACTTTCTGCACTACAAAATACAAATTATCTTTTACCTTATATTTCAGTGTATAAATCAGTGAAGAAAGGCGTAAACGGATAACAATTTGTATGAGAGTTATTTTGGAAAATATTTCATTAATCTGCTGGACACTTACTTGATAGAAAAAAAAAGATAGTACATCGATCCCTTAACCCTAAATATGATGCAATTTAAATTATCAGCCAAAGCGGCGGTGGTATACCCCATGATTACGACTTCTTACTCCCGGAAATAAATATTATGTCTCATATCACTTCCATACACTTCGTATTTTCGCATATACTGTGATGTCAATATTAATAGTATGCCTAAGTGGTAGTTTTAGCAGGCAAGTGAGAAAGTAAACGACACACGACTAATGCTGCTACAGAATGGCACACATTTTCCCGTATTAGTTTCCTATTTTCTTTAGTTTCGGCTGGATATTCGGATTTGTCACATTTCTCTTGCCAGCCGCCATCTACCAACACCCACACTAATTTGTTTTGAAATTTGATTAACTTTCCGTTTTTCTAACAGTAGAACAGAAATATTATAATAAGAATATTAAATATCAGTAATATCTCGTCCTAAATGGCAATTTTCTTTGAAAAATCTGGAGCCGTTTTTAAGAAAATTGCGTTAAAGCGCTACTGTAAATGCGAAATTTGAAGCTAATTTTTACAATCAATTTTTGAGCTTCCGAAAAAAATCATTAAAGACATTTAAAGAACATTAACTCACAAAAACAATAGTGTTTACAAATTGCTGGAAATGTGTATATTGACGGTGTGTTGTTTACATTATGAACTAGTGGTGCTACAGAATGGCACAGACTTTCCCGTATTAGTTTTCTGTTTCGTTTGGTCTCGGCTGGCTTTTCGTACTTGCCAATACTCTTGACAGCTGCCATCTATCGCCGCCCAAACTACATATTTTTTTTGGACATTTTCTTAAGTTTTCGGTTTTCCAATAGTATAACAAAACTATTAGTTTAAGAATATAAAAAACAATTAAACCTTGCACTAAATGGCAATTTTCGTTGACAAAATTGGAGCCGTTTCAAGAAAATTTTGTTTAAGCGCGACTGCAAATGCGAAATTTGAAGCTCTTTTTTACAGAAAAGTTTTGAGTTTTCGAAAAACTTCATTTGAAGTAATTTGAAGCACTTACACTCACAAATCCAATAGTGTTTACAAATTGCTGGAAATGTGCATTTTAACCTTATGAGAGATCTTTAAAAAAATACATTCGTGTAATTTGTACAAAAACAAAAAATACACCAAATTGAACTTTACATCATATTAAATATTTGCACAATCCGTTCGAAAAGTTTAAAGAAAACATTTGAAACCATTTATGAGAAAATGCCGTTTGAGCGTTTCTGATGGATGCGGAAATTTGACTTAGTTTTGACAGAAAATGGTTGAGTTTTCGAGAAATTTTATGTGACATTATTTAAATCACATGCACTCAATAATATAATAATGTGAACAAATCACCATTAATGTAAATATTAAAGACCTCACGTCTTTAATATTTACATTATAATACACAGGTCAAAGAAATTACTTTTTTGTAATTCTTGAAAAAAACAAAGAATAGAGCAATATGGCGTTTATGTAATCTCATAGAGTACATTAGGCACTATCACTACCAAAATTTTAGAGAAAACATTTGGAGCCATATTTGAGAAAATCTTTTTGTAATTTTCTTAAATTGCAAATATTGCGTGCTATATTGCGCGAAAACAACTATAATTTTCAAAAAATGTGCATGACTTTAATGATAGATAGAAATCACTTTGGAGAACAAATTTTATTCCGAGGAAAACTCTCTATCTTCAAAAATCTCTATCTTCAAAATATTCAAAGTTTCGAAAATTCAGAATTAACCGTGAAAATGAGATGTATGCCACCTTCATAAGTGTATTTTACTCTATTCTTTGCATTACGCCCTGAGGAAGGTCGCAGAATGGCGACCGAAACGTCGGCACCTTTGCCATGGACGCGGCGTCACCCGGACAGCCAACTTAATAAACCTGGAGTAGATTTTATATTCAGCCGACTCATAACTAACATCTTTAGTCGTGATGTAGTGGAATAATAATAATGATAATAATCATAACAATAAAACAACACACTCGCCAATAAAAACACTAAATTAATAATTTGTATATATTAGGGCTTATAATTTGAAATAAATGCATTTTAAATCAGTAAAATCTAGAGTAGGTAAATATTGTGCATTTTAAATAAAGATTACCATATGAACCCATTTTAGTCCCATTTTTAAACTTGCACCATCTGTTTGGAAGTATACAAGGATTATTTTAGAATTTTTTCAATTTTTTTGAAGATGAGCATTTTGAAAAAACTCAAAATTAAAATTTTAAATTCAAATTTGAAAAACGTTTTGAACGCAACCCCTATCGAGTTGTATATCTTATAAAAGGTCATAAAGAAAGCTGCAAAATGACACCTGTTCCAGCTCTCTATCTTAATTTGGTGAGGTTATACATCAATTTAAAAAATTTCGGGAACCCAATTTTGCAAAATTTTACATGGCTGTATTTCAGAAACGGGTGGAAATATTATACTCAAAATTTGTAGTTTTCTTATTCTTCATTCATACTACCTATGTGTCAAATTTCATCTGAATCAAAAATGGTGAGGTAAAATTTTAATCGAAACTGTATTGATTTAATATGGAATGACCCGTATGGTTTAAGGGCTAGTGTTTGTTCACAGACTGTCGGACGGACATGGGCGGACGGACGTTTTGAAAAAAAAAAAAAACAAAAAAAACAACACTTTTTCGATGTTAGGGGACTTCAAAACGTATATTTCCGAAAAAATCTCGAAATCGATTTTCCGCAGCATTACATAACTTTCCTTATACTACGTATATTACTCCGTATATATTTTACGTATACGGGAAAGTAAAAATCGTACGCATTGTTTAGGCGCTAGTGTTGTTCACAAAACACCGGGCAGACAGAGGACAGACGGACATTTTGCTTTCAATAGGTTTTTCAGTATCAAGGACCTATAAAACAGGGATTCTGGGTACACCACGTTAAAGGAATTTTTCTTAATTTAGCAACTGGATTTATCCACTTTTTCGTGATCGGGACCCAGCAATGAATTTTTTCTGCCGAAAATCCGCCGTTTTATCGCGCAGCATCTCTTAACTTTTTCTATACTACGTATATTACTCCGTATATACTATACACTGCGTATATTACTCCGTATAATATTTATGTATACAGGAAAGTAAAAATGATATAGTACCATTTTTTAAATGACTTGGGTATCTCCAGCAAGAAGAAAACAGAAAGTTTAGCCGACTTCATTATAATTGAAAGAGTGGGCCAACAACACTTAACTTCTATAAATTTTTGTTTTTGAGAAAAAAAAAAAAGGTTTTGTCAATACAGACATATCTCACTTTGTAAATACACCTTAGTACTTTCTGTACTCATGGCGAAGTTCTATTAAAGCATTTAATTACGTTTGGAACACGTTGGTTTCCGAAGAAAATTGTAAAACCTTTATTTTGATATCTGAAACGACTGTTATGAATCAACATGTTGCCCCTTCTCCTTCACATATGAAGTTAATGTAAATAATCTTGGAATGAAAGATGTTACGATGTCTAAAAGGAATAGTCGTAGATAAAATGGAATGTATCTGTAAGCTGTTCTAATTTAATAGTCATCTCTATATTATGTAATATTTCCAGGAAATGATATCACATTTCGCAGAGTTTTTATGGGTCTCTCTCGGTGGTTGTTACGAAACCATAATCGTCGTTTAAAAACAGGAAAACGTGATAAGACAACTACTGACGTTTCCTGGATTGCTTGCTTTCTCAAATAACTTCACACCAGCAAGTTACCAGATTCAAATATATTCTGAGTAGAAATATGGCGTAGTTCATGTTACAATAAAAAGTTTGCTCTGGAAAAAGTTGATTGTTAGGAAAGATGGCTGCTGAATCGAAGTTAATGGAATATGTGGAATTCCTATTTTGGGACAAGAGGAATGATTCCCAGTTTTGCCACTCTTGCTTTTTCACACTACTGTTTGCTTTTTCTCACTTACAAAAATGATTCCATACCAGATATGACTTTGCAATTCATGCCCTAAAAAACTTTAGTGTATAAAAATTGTTTATTGTTACTTTAAACAAATAATAACTCCCCGAGAAAAGTATCTATAAATATTATTATTGAAAGTGTACTGAGAAGGATTTCGAAACGAAGGAATACACTGAATTAAAAATAATCTTTACTGCTTATCCACTTTCACTTTATCGCTGCGGAGTAGATTGAAAGTTATGTAATGCTGCGCGAAAAAAAACTGCGAATTTCCTGTCAAAAAGCTCTTATTAAGGGCCCTGGTAACGAAAATGTCGATAATTCCAGTTGCTAAATTTAGAAAAAATCCTATATCACGTGGTTTGGTCAGAATCCATCTTTTGTGGGTCCTTGATACCGAGAAATCGAATGACGGTAAAAAGTGTCTGCCCGTCTGTGACCAATGCAAGTGTCTAAACCGTTCAGCCCATTTGATCCAAAATTCATATCTCCAATCGATCTGGTTGATGCCGTGCCCTTGAATTTGATACCGATGTCTTAAATTTGATGGGTACATTACGTGAAGCCCCTGGGACATTTTCAATGCCTTCATCATTTAACTTTCTTATATACATACGTAAATACGGAGTAATATACGTAATATCCAGAAAATTATGTAATGCAGAGGAAAATTGATTTCGAGATCTCAACAGAAATACACATTTGTGGGTACCCTGATACCCAAAAAGTTGTTTTTTTACTTTCTTGCCCTTAGGAAGAAGCTTCTTAAGAGACAGTTATGTAATCGTGCGTCGCAAAACGGCGAATTTTCGACACAAAAAAACTCTTATTGCCGGGCCTGCTAATGAGAAACTGGATAAACACAGTTGCTTAAATTTAGAAAAAAATCCTCTAACACGTTCGCCAGTAACCATGTTTGTTGATTCTTGATGCCGAAAAATCGATTGACGGCGTAACGTCCGTTCTGATGTTCGTGAACTATCGTTCTGATGTTCTATCGTTCTGATGAACCCCTGATATCGAGGCTCCTGGAATTTGAGTCGATGTTTTACTTTTGGGAGGTTCTTCACATGAAGCCCCTAGAACATTTAAAAAATTAACTTTAATTTTTTTTATTCAATTTTGTTGTTGAATAGTGCGAAGGACGTTAAGGTGCAGGTTTCATTATTGTTGAAATCCCCGATTTTTGAAAATTATAAAAAATGTTTTTCCAAAACTATAAAAAATTATTAAAAAATTATAAAAAATTGGTTTTTCATAATTTGTTCTTACATTAAGGTCATGCATGTATTTTTTAACTTTTGCTAGTTTTCGCGCAATATTGCGTGCAATATGTGCAACAAAAAAATCCCGAAACGTATCCAAATTGTTTCTTTAAAACTTTGATAGAGATAGTGGGAACTGTACTCTAAAAGGTGACATACCCGCCCTTTTGCTCTATCATTTTGTCTTTTACAAAAATTACAAAAATGTAATTTTTCCGACTAACCTCTCACGTCGTTAATTAATTAGCGGCAATTTGTTCACATTATTGTACTTACGAGTTCATGTGCTTAAAATGGTTTCTTGAAATAAAGTTTCTTGAACACTTAGTTGTTTTCAGTGAAAAAGGAACTCAAAATTTCGCATTTCCAGAAATGCTCAAACGCAAAAAGGCTGAAATGTTGTTTATTCAAACGTTTCGTACAGACCATACTTATTGCACTGCTAAGATGACATAGAATTAATTTTGCTGTATTCTTTTTTAATTACACAAATGTATTTTTAAATTCCAGTATGTATTTCGTATATACCGAGTTATATACGTAGTATAGGAAAAGTTATGTAGTTATGTAATGCTTTGCGAAAAAAATGGCGAATTTTCGACAGAAAAAAATTCATTGCCAGGCAATGAAAACGACAAGTGGTGCTACAGAATGGCATAGGATTTCCCGTATTAGTATTCTATTTCCATGGGCCTGGGCTAGATATTCGGAATTGCCATATACTCTTACCAGCTACCGTCTCTCGCCTCCCAAAGTATATTTTTTGACATTTTTCAATTTTTCGGTTTCCTAATGTAGAACGGAAATATTGATTTTAGAATATTAAAGAACACAAAAACCTTATTGCCGAGTCCAAAAATTCATTGCCGGGCCCTGATAAACGAAAAAGAGGATATAAAACAGTTGCTAGATTAAGGAAAAAAATCTCCTAACACATGGTGTAGCCAAAATCGAACGAAACACTACAAATTTGATATAATTTAGATTTTAATAGCGCTTGCGATCACGTGTAGCCATCAAACATTAATGCAGCATTTAATCACAATTTCTCATTATTATGCTCATTAAATTCATATGTAGGGCCCGGATAATTACGTAATTATATATTTCCGTAAGTTAACTCTATCAAGTCAAACCACGATATATTTACGTTTCATGTTGATTAGTGCTTAAAACCGATGACTTTTTAGTACATATATTTACATATTTTACACAAAAGTACATATTTTTAAATATTTCTTAATATTTCCGTTTTTCTGCATTCTTTTTTTTATAATTCTTCATTTACCCTACATGTTTTTGATAAGGAATTACCCAGACAAACAATTCAGCATTGTCAATTTTTCTGCAGCCTCCTCTCTAATTTGGCACTATTGCATCGCGTAAAAATGTTGATATTGCAGCACACAGAATCCTTTAAAAGGGCAAGGTGTTGTTGCTCTCCAATGCTTTCAGTGTCTAGATTTCAGCGCGAGTATAACAGAGAACAAACACTATGGAAAGGAAGTGGAAAATGATGTCTAGCAGACCATAACTCTAGCCCACAACGCATTTTCCAGAGGTCTCCCTTGATCTTAATACCCTTTGCCAAAATTCACACGCACCAACGCAGCTCAGAAAGCGCCATTGACGGTTTTCCCCTCCGTTTGTTGAACTGGAGCTTAAACCCTTGTTTGTAAAGTATCTCTGTGAGGTGAAAATCTAAAGTAAAATCATGATGTGTCACTGCAGCTTTCGGATAAGAAAAGGACAGAAAATAATTCACGGCGATTGGCTTAAACCTTGTGGTAACGCAGACTGGGAATTTGCCACCCGTGGGCAAAGTTGCCTGTAGGCACAGTTTTGTTTATCATTTCAGAGAAGTCTAGCAATAGCGTCTTGGGTAAGAACATTATTAAAGAAAGCGGAATTTGTGCTAAGAGTCATTGATTAAATATCAACCAGCATTGTCTTTATTCCCTAATCCGTGAATAACATTGAACAATGACATGTTGGGACAAAGTTTAAATATACACCAGTAACTTCATGCGATGTGGAACACATAGTCGGTACAAGGCCTTCGAACAGATAATAGGAAACATTTCATCCATATATACTATAGTATTTGAGTAAACTCGTATGCATGTTTGTGGGTGAGCCGTTCCGTCTCTCACGGGTAGACCACTTCCCGTGCACCAATCGAGACAAACGAGGTGTCATTCGACACGTCTCGGCCTCCTGATGGGGAACTGATAATTTTTTCTCAGATATGGCCATAAAATTCTAAGAAATTTCCAAAAACGTATTTTTTCGTGTTTTGGCACTGTGATCTTGGTGAGTATGCCGGGAACTAAATCAACGCCACCTAATTAGATGTAGGTGGCGTTGATTAAAATCCAGTACCAATACCGACGAAGAGAAAGATACGCGACGACGAAGAGGATGATGGCGACGACGAAGAGGAAGAAGAAGAAGACGAAGAAGGAGACGACGACATAGAAAAAGGAGACGACGAAGAAGGAGACGACGACGAAGAAGACGACGAAGAAGACAAAGAAGATGAAGACGACGAAGAGGAAGAAAGAAAAAGAAAACACCGGTAGATTAAAGCGTCGGCGACATCACATTTAGCTAGTTTCTAAGTATTTGAAACAAATATTTGTTTCTCATTGTTACGGATATCATTGTAAATAACAGAATTATGAGTAGTATTATGTTTTAATTTTGTTCTTTACGAGTATATTAAGTATACAGATCAATATTTAAGCAAAAGTATTTTATTAAAACGAATTAATATAATAATTAAAGTGTTAAATATTTCTTACTTTTTAGTACATATTTCTATTATACATATATATAATATGTATTATATATACATTATAATACATAAATATTTTTTAAATCTAATCTTTAGTACATAATTATCCAGGCCCTAGTAATTACATTCAAGTTTTTCTTTGCATCATATGTGGTATGCGTTTCTCGTCACAAACACCTTCGGTAATTCAGACCAGCCGGGCAACTGCAGGAATAAAGAGGTATGCCAGAACGTTTTGGATCACCCACGCAAATGGTCAATTACTAGCGACCGACTTGTGGATTGAATTACAATACTTAAGCCCATTATAATTTTTTGGAGACATACTTGATGACTTTTTAAATTTTTAAAAAAGGTTTTTTAAATTCAGACATGAAACAGTTCTGAAAATACAGAATTTAATATTACAGTTATTGCGGCTTCACTATTGCTGTATTTTTTGTGGCGAATCAGGTACTTACAATGCGAAGACTGCTACTATCGGTTTTTTAAATAAAACTAGGGGTGTTACTAATAGCATAGGTGTTTTCATACTAGTCAGTTTTGCAATTTTCGAAAATTCAAATTTAACACAGCAAATCGGTCTCATGCAATCTCTACAAGTGTATCACACTCTATTCTTACAAAACTTTTAAAGCAAAAATTAAAGTCATATTTTAGAAGAATTTGCAAATGTCCCCACTGCTTCCTGGGAAGTACCCTCAAATTTCAAAGAATTATTTTCAAATTAGCAAATTTTCGGGTTGGACCGGATCAATCCAGGATTTTTATTAGAAACCCAATAAAAATACGAATGGTTTAGGGGGTAGGATTGTTCGCAAAATGAACACATGGGTGGACGGATGTTAAAAAAAACAAACTATTTCGATGTCAGGAGACCCCCTGAAATATGTATTTCCGTTAAAATCTCGAAATCGATTACTCCAAATATACGTACGTATACAAGGAAGTAAAAACAATTGTGATAATAAACTTAAAATAAGGAACGTAACTAATGGTAATGATTGTTATTTAAAATTATTTGAAGGTACGAGGTAGATGATTTGAAAATTGGAAATTGCCGTTCTGTGTCGAACTTAAATTTTTTAACTGGATGCTGTTTATCGCAGGCCAAAGACTAGAGGGCTCGAGTATCAAGAAAACTTACGCGTATAGTACTTTACAGTGCGATTTTTGTAACTCCTGCCTCTCAAGGCACATCATCACGATATAATATGTCACAGTATTTAGTGTCTTTCTCAGGCGGGCCGCTAGATATCGCATGATCTCGCCCATATCAAGCAGTTCTTGCAATCATGCGACATGACCGCAACATGACCACCATGACATCTAGCGGCATGACCGAGAAAGACGCGACGTGCCGTGTGATATTCTATCACGGTCATAGGGGCTTGAGAGGCAGAGTTAGAAAAGTCGCACTATAGGCGGTCCTCGGCTAAGCGAATACGTGACCTGATTAAATCGATAATTGTCGGAGGATTAAATTTAGCAGGGATTTTAACCTGGGTTTTCTGGCAATCTGACAGTCAATAAGGATTTTCCGCCTTTCGTCAATGCACACTCTTCAGCCGGGATGTATCGGCTTACATGGCTCAGGGCATCAATCGTCACTGTAATGGCTCTGACCGGGAGGTCCTAGGTTCGAGTCCCGATGGTGGCAGGACCAGTCGACACTAGCTAGAGATTTAGGTCGAATTCAGCCGCTGTCTAGAAAAGTCTAGCGGACGACTGCTCTGATCGGTAGTTTTCCATGGATTCTCCGATCAATACCAGGCGAATGCCGCAGCAGAACCCCAACAAATGGAACATGGACCGCGCGATCGATTCCTTGTCCTATTCTCACCCTTTATTTACACACATTTATACTTACATATCTTACACTACCACATATGTCGGGAACTAAGAGCTTTCCCCGGCTGGTCACTAATCAATCTCTAATTAATTATTCAATGAATCAGCCTTGATGGAACCCGCCCTCTGGCGGTTGAGATGCCAGTAAGCTAACCACTCACTCTCCGAAGTGCGCACCCGACATGACAAGTTTCTTCGAAGAATAGGACAAGATGGTCAAGGATATGTTGTTGCTAGAGGTAGAGATGAATACCAAGAATTGAAAAGGAATGAGAAAGTATGTACAAGAAAATTACTAAGCATTGATGTTCAGGAACAGCATAGGTTTCATTGTATTTCATTTGCAATGTATCTCTACTGACAAGGCCAACTGCTTTGTTTAACAACCTATGTCCTTCAATTATCCTCATTTATCCTACACAAATGGCATCACACTTTCGTAAGCACTTATACTGCATGAGGAAAAAGTACGTCTTTAATATTGAAGTGAAAAGCAATATCATCTCCGAGAATCTCAGTCGTGAACATGAACTATCGTTTATTTCCATTTAGTTTCCACGTTTCTGTGTCGGTATTGTTTCCGTTCGACGGGCTAGTAACTACGACGCGTCTTGTACTGCGATTTTTCCACTTTCGCCTCGCAAGGCCTGTCTTCACGATGGAATATGTCAGAGTATTTCGCGTCTTTCTCAGTCGTGCCGCTAGATATCGCATGATCGCGACCGTGTCAAGCAGGGCTTGCGATCATGCGCCTTCTAGCGGTACAACCGAGAAAGATGCGAAATGTTGTGTGATATTCCATCGTGGCCATAGGAACTTGAGAAGTTAGAAAAATCGTACTATACCAGAAAGCGAAACAGGCAACTCCAAGCGGATTCGCTGTTTGGGGTCTACTCCACACTCTGTTTTCTCATCAGATATCGGTTCTGGAAACCCTTACTGACATTATACTAAAATTTACATGGAGTGACATCTGAGAGATCATCAGCTGGACGTGGGAAATCCATTCCGGAGCTACGTATTGACTTAAATTTTTAGTATTGATAATCGCATCACAGCTGATGATTTGTCAGAAGTCACTGTATTTTAAATCGGAATAAATGTTAAATGGACGACATAAAGTGACAGATAATGCGAAGAATATTTATGTTTTGAAGAATCGAGAACCGAACGATGTCGAGAAATAAACACTTGAAGAGAACAATGTATTGATTCTGTTACAATAATTGTTAATTAAATGAAGAGAAATACCACGTCTCTTCCAAATAAATGATGTGGTAGAGCTATGATTGCATTTCTATAATTATAATAAGGCCCCACAATATACTATACTGTTTGAATTGCCAGTCTTGGTGTAGATGATGTAGAAGTCAAATAGTAGTACTTCAACTCACAACCGATGTACTTAAATTGTATGCCTATCCGTGTCTGAAAATTGCATTACGTCAACACTGAAAGATACAAACGTTTCCTCGCACTCATAAGAGAAGTATGAAATCCTCAATGCTTGGTACTCACAGTGGCTGCTGAAATATTTGATCTCAGGTGCGGATCGTCCTAGTAATAGGATCACAAATCATCCATTCCGCGTCTTTTATTCGTGCACAGACGCTAATCCAAACAAGAATGCCGTTTGTCTGTTGGCCTGGCCACGGCACACAAGAGCCCTAGAGGCTCCCGAACTTTTTGGAATGGGTTTTTAATCCCGCCTTACTCCTTTTACGTAGTAAAGAGAAAGTACTGTGTAATATTGCGGCGTATCTCGACAATTTTTCGAGTGGGTAAATCTTGTTTTAAATACAGTAAATTACTTCCTATAATACGTGTAGTAAGATTCCATGTTTTATAGGTCCTTGATACCGAAAAATCGATTGATGGCGAAACGTCTGTGGTCAATGCTAGCGTCTAAAGTATTCAGACAACTTTCTTTGATTTCCCCAATCGATCTGAATGAACTTAAGGCACTGCGAGTTTGAAACGTATGTTTTGATTTTCGGAGGCACGTTACGTGAAGCCTCTACGTTTTCAAAATTTTCTCAAAAATGACTACACATTTTCAGGAAACTGTGTAAACTTTGCCTAAGATAATGTAAGTGACGTTTAAAAACAGCGCAGGTCTCATTTTTGTTGAAATCCTGAATTTTTTAATATTGCAAAAGTTCAAAATATTTTGGCGCATTTCTATAACTTCAATATGTAAGGTAGAATGTTCAAAGTCAGATCTTGAGATAAGACCAAGTAATTTTTTTCGAAGAAAACGAGTAGTTTTCGCGAAATTTCTGCTTGAAGTTAATGCCATGTATAAACAAGTTTTTCTCAAAAGAGGCTCTAAATTTTGTCTTTAGATTTTTCCATGATTACAGGAAAGAACGCTGAAAAAATGGAGCACGTCTCAGTTTCGCTGAACTCTCTGAATTTTTGAAACATGCACAAGTTAGACATACTATGAGAAAACATTAGTTTTTAAAGCATAGGAAATGGTAGTTCAGCTTGCTCCTGATGGTGTGCCCTGTTGAAGTCCGAACGTCCTGAGTTCGCGTCAATGCACAGAGAAAACTAGTGGTGCTACAGAATGGCACAGACTTTCCCATATTAGTTTTCTATTTCTTTTGGTCTTAGCTAACTATTCGGACTTACCATATACTCTGCCATCTATCGCTATGATGCCATCTATCGCTGCCCAAGGTATTTTTTTCATACATTTTCTTAATTTTTCGTTTTCTTAATAGTAGAAGAGAAATATTATTTTAAGGAAATTAAAGAACAGTAAAATCGTCTCCTAAATGGCAATTTTCTTTGACAAATTTGGAGCCGTTTTTAAGAAAATGGCGTTTCAGCGCTACTGAAAATTCGAATTATCAAGCTCTTTTTCACGCAGAAAATGTTTGAGTTTTCGAAAAACTTCATTAGAAAGTCATTTGAAGCACTTCAACTCACAGATACAATAATGTTTACAAATTACTGGAAATGTTCACATAAACGGAGTGAGAGACCTTTAAAAAATTACATTTGTTTAATTCTTGAAAAAACAAAAAACTACCCCAAAATGAACTCTACGTCGTATTACAGAGTGCGCGTTTCTGAAAATGCGGGTTTTTGAGTTAATTTTCACAGCAAACGATTGAGTGTACTTGAAAATGTTTAGAACTTTATTTAAAGCGCATGCTCTCATAATTAAATTAATGTGAACAAATTGCCATTAATGTAAATATTAACGACGTGAGGAACAAATTTAAAAAAATACGTTTTCATAATTTTCAAAAAAAAAAACAAACAAAAGAATACAGCACTATGGCGTTTATGTCATCTCGTAGAGTTCATTTAGCACAATCCCTGACAAAAGTTTAAAGAAGAATTTGGAGCCGTTTTAGAGAAAATTTTGTTTTTGTTATTTCGTAAAATTGAACATATTTCACGCAATATTGCGCGAAAACAACTAAAAGTTTCACAAAATTTACGTGATCTTAATGAAATATCACTCTATGGAGAACAAATTTAATTTGAAGGAAAAGTCTATCTTCAATTTTGGAGATAGGAAAACAGCGAAAAATTCAAAATTTTGCAATTGTCGAAAATTCAAAGTTAACTGTGAAAATCGGACCTAAGTGTATTTTCCTCTATTCTTACAAGAAATTTAAAGAAAAATTTTGGAGCCATTTTTGAGTTAAGTTTGAAAATGTTCACGGACTTCATGTAAAAATGAAGACCGTGACATGACCTCAAAATTTTGAAGAAATGATTTTCAAAATCGCGGCGCCTCGAGTCGAGCCAGATCGACCGGGGAATATCAATTTTGGAATAAATCGTACGTATGGTTTAGGCGCTAGTGGTGTTCACAGACGAACGGACAGATGGACGGATGGACGACGGACGTTGTGGGAAGGGGGAAAAACCCAACACTTTTTCGGTATTGTATTTCTATTGAAATCTCGAAATCGATTTTCCGCAGCATTACTTAACTTTCTCTATATTACACATATTACTCCGTATACACGTATGTATACGGGAAAGTAAGAATCATAAGAAGAGAAAATATGTGGTAATCTCACATATTGTGTCACACTGATTTCAAATATGTGCTTAGACTTTCTCCAACACGAAGATTTTGAGATACGACGTTTTTCGTATGCTGACTGTGAATTCCCAAGGGCAAAGCCGTTCCTTCAGGAACTGCTCTTACTGGGGATGAAATTAGCTTTGTTATGACTAGCGTTCCTCAAAACATATAAGATACGGATATACAGTGGGTATGGGCAATTATTAAATAATAATCAAAGAATATCTGATCAATAATATTTTATTAGATTAATATACATCGATTAACCGTTCTGAATTAATCGATTAATCTTATGTAATCGATTGATATTTCACATGTATTAAGTAATGCATAAGTTTGTTAAAAGTGAAAAATGAATTTGTAAATTAATTAATCATTTAGTAACTTAATTTATTTTAAGAATATACTATATCATTATTACCATTCTGAATTTTCTGTCTTGTTAAGATTTATTTATTAAACTTTATATTTTTGTCAATTTTAGTTGTTATTTTAATGGAAATCAGAAAAAGCAACGAATAAATGGCGCTACATGACGCTGAAGAATAAAAAACTTGATTTTCATGCAAATGCAACCCGGTACACTCGGTAATCTGTATCGTTAAATAACTCCTAAACGAAATGTTCTAGGCCAATGTTGTCAAGGTCGATGCCACGCGCGAGAGTTCGTGGCACGAGTGCCAAGACCAAATCGCCCCTCCATGCAGTTCATCACCCCGCCACCAGATACAACGCCATTCATTTAGTTCCCTTTCCCGACGCTAGTTGCGCAGAGACTATACTGCGATTTTTGTGGGAAGAGCTCTGAAGATAACTCAAATCCCATCTTCGCGATGGAATATGTCACGGCATTTCGTATCATTCACAGTCGTTCCGCTAGATTTCGCACGATCGCGACCGTATGAAGCAATGCTTGCGATCATGCGACTTCTACCGGCAAGATCGAGAAAAGACGCGAAATGCCGTGACATATTCCATCGCGAAGATGGGATTTGAGTTATCTTGAGAGCTCTTCCTACAAAAATCGCAGTATAGCATGCTACTAGCGCTAGCATACCACGGTGCCACGACGCGTGCCACAGAAACCAATACAAGACCTTGACAACACCGTTCTAGGTCACTAAAAACTAAAATTTTGAGGCCGAAGACCTCGAAGAAACGTTCTTCACACCGTAATCTACATGATGAAATCTTCTTGAATATTCTATTGCATTTTTGCTGGTCCGATGCTTCTCGATATTATTTCATCTGCTCAGAGACGTGCAGAATCAGCAAGTAAATGTGAATGAGATTGACAGAGAAGAGAGAGAGAGAGAGAGAGAGAGAGAGAGACAAACACACTGACAGACTGAGACAGAAATAGAGAGATACGATGAGAGAAAGGGAGAGGGAAGGAGAAGAGGAACTTTTTGAACATTCTATTGCAATTTTGCTGGTCCAGCGCTGTACCCCACCTGCACAGAGACATGCAGAATCTGCAACTCAACGTGAATGAGAGAGTGGGAAAGAAGAAGAGAGAGGGAGAGACGGAGAGAAGAAGAGAGAGGGAAAGACGGAGAGAAGAAGAGAGAGGGAGGGACAGGGAGAAAGAGAGAGAAAGGGAAAGGGAGAAAGAGGGAGAGAGGGAAAAGGAGAGAGGATATAACGGGGAGAGAGAGGGGAAACCGAGAGAGAGAGCGAAAGACGGAATCGAAAGACGGAGATGGAGAGAGAGGGAGAGATGGAGAGGGAGAGACGGAGAGAGGAAGAGAGAGACGGAGAGGTGGAGAGTGAGGGAGATAAAGGGCAGAACAATGTCTGGCGGGTTCCGCTAGTACTGAATATAATACCATCACTAATATATGAAAACATGCACAGTGTCTTTTCATTTTATTAGCTTTACTAACATGAAATTAATCATGTCTCTATTATATGACTCTGATATATTTTGCAGTTGGAGAGAGATAATCAGACGAGGAATTCCGTTGCTAAAATTCAAAAGTAAAGATGTACTTTCTTATTTTGCTCATCTCGAAAAATTAATATTTGAATTAAAATTACCGAGCTAAAAATCGGAAAAATTAATAAATGTGTACTACATTAATCGGTATAAAAATAATCTATTTCAATTTCTCGAATAATCGTACAAAATAATCAATTATTGTACTCATCGTAATTAATCGCCCATTCCTAATATACTGTACAGGTGTCTCTATACACTGGAGAGTCGCGTGTTGTCATTGGACCTTTCTCGAATCTCATATGGATGTACAATATTAACATAGACCAGTGTTCTTGTTGCTTGCAGAAGAGCGAGTGTCTCTTTGCTCTTTATCAATGTTTTATTAATATTACCATCGAAAATGTAAAAAATATCAAAAACTATTTTGCTACGTGTATGGTTCCCTCACAACAAAAGTCAGCGGATTGGATCCGAACATTTTCCCCTTCCCTTCAGACAAAGCTTGAATTACTTGTTTTGTGAAGACTATGGGTAAGGCAAACTCGAGCATTTCAGTATCCCTCTGAAAAATGTCCAAAAATCAGCGCAGCAAAAATGAAGGAAGGAATCTTCACGGGACCCCAAATCCGAGAGATTCATTAAAAATGATGCCGTCAGCACAAACGATGATTCCAGAAGAACAAGATGATTGAACACGTTTTATTTGATATTTGATATTCATTTGGTCAAAAAGCAGTAAAAACTGTATATGACACATGGACAAGAAGATTATTTGCACAATTATCTTGAAGTCCAGAATTTTAAAAAAGGTGTGAAATTAGCAACATTATTTGAAAAACTGGACATTTTCATTCCTGAGTTATAGAAAACATAATTGCAACGGTAAACGCACTCCAGATGTGATTTTTCTGCATTGCTAACAAAATAGTAACTCACCCTCAGCTCTACTCCTACTACTAAAAGCAAAAGGAGTGCTCAAGAAAACGTGCGAATAGTGAAGTTACATTTACGTCCAGAAGCAAAACACGGGGCCATCTCAGCATTTGCTCAATGGATCAGGGAAACGGGACAAAAACCTGATCGAGATGGTGCCATTGATCTGGAAGCTGAAGTACATTACTTGTTAGACGGCGAATTAAGTATTTTTTTTAAAATTATACAATACAAATATAAAGTAATTCATTATATATCATTGTTAAAATAATAGTACATTATGAAACGATGATGTAATGATGGGTATTAATACACGAGTGTGAAATTACGATACGAGCGAGGTACGAGCGAGTATCGTAAACTTCACACGAGTGTATTAATACCCATTACATCGAGTTTCATACGGTACTTTTTCTACGACTTATGGCAACTTTTAGAAGTTAAACTTCTCCACTGAATCGTTTCGTGGTAGTCGACATGCAAGATTCAGCCAAGGCCACCTAGCGGTCCCTCACTACCCTACACCCGCAGGTGGCTGTGTTTTACCAGAGCGCCGGCGAGTGACTACAAAAGTTGCGGCAATAATATTCCGACGTCCGTATTTTCGCATTTTCTCTCATTTCTGGAAACGTCAGCACCATCAGAAAGAACTACCATTCACTAAATATTTTAAACTAAAGAATTGGCCGGTTTTTAAGAACAACCACATTGCAGCAGCAAATAACGCGAAATGACTTGCGTTCAGATCTTAACCTCACTGAAAGTTCTCTTCAATAACTACCACTGCGCTAGTCAAATAGGATCAAAGTGAAATTACGATCCAATTTATTTTTAATAATATTTCACGTAAAAATTATTTCTAATAAAAGAAATTAAAACTGAGAAGCTTAATATAATATTAAATGCAATTTTAATATACACACTCGAACGAAACATTTACTGCAAGGATTCTCACTGATTAATGAAGTGACAATATTTGGTTTGTAAGCGTCTCTGTGATTGGTCAAGAACCTGTATCATAATGAAAACTGTATCGAAATGACCATCATTATGCAACTGGTTGCAGCCATCCAAAGACAGCGTTATACAATGGGAGTAGAAAAACATTATTTTTCTTTTTGACGATCGGTATAGTCTCTATTTGTATAGAAACAGTTAGGCAGCAGAAAAGATTTTACTTTCAACTTAAATGTGTTTAATGGTTTTAATTGTTTCATGTGATAAAGCAATGCGTTGTATTGTATGTGGATTTCTTGTACTCGTACTGAGCTGTTGATACTGACACTTGATGAACGTGATTTCAATGACGTGTGTTGTAATTATAAATATCAATATTGCATGAAAATATGTTCCCACCGTTAAGTAAGTCAGTTTTGACAAATATTGCAAATTCGTAAATAAATAGACAAAGCAATGGTAAGATTCCAAGATCAATGAAAAGAGGCTTGCAGAGATCCCGTGGAAGGCATTTTTTCATTATTCGAATAATTTTCTTTTGCAATCTAAAAGTCTGAGTACTACAGGATGAGCTTCCCCAGAATGTTATACGGGAAAATGCAAAATAAACGCAACGAGCTGCATGAAGGCTAGCATAATTCGAAAGAATCCTGAATGTGTAACATGGTGAACTTAATTTAGTGTTTAATTCTGTTATATATACATTTGAGGTTTGACTGAATTGAGAGAACAGAAATTTTGTTACCTCAACATCAGGTCATTGCATATCGTTCATTTTCAATGGAACATGCGATTGCCGATTTGAAATGCAAAAATGCATTGAAACAGTTTTTCTTTCGTTAACAATTAATTTGTTATTACGAAACCAATTTGAAACTTCTGAAATTGTACTATTTATTGCTTCTTTTTTGCAAAGAACGTTCATGTCATCAGCAAACAGAACAGTTCTTTCATTTTTAATTGACGCGGGCATATCGTTTACGTATAACAGAAAGAGGATAGCACCTAAGATCGAACTTTGCGGGACCCCACGCTCAATTGGCAAGGAATGGGAAACATAAGTATGTACTGTCCTTTCGCGCCAGTATGGTGTTTTTACTCGTTGAGCCCGATGTTTAAGGTACTTGATTATCCAATCTAGGGCAATACCACGAATTCCATATGAAGATAATTTTGAGAGCAAGATGTTATGGTCAATGGCGTCAAATGTTTTCGAAAGATCTAAGAATATTCCAATGGGTGCTTCATTTTGGTCTATTGGTGAAGCAACATCTTTGAGAAAAGAAAAAATATGTCCGTTTCCGTAGATTTTGATTTTCTAGAATCATATTGCGAATATGAAAATGCTTCGTTTTTCCTGAGAAAAGTTTCCATCCGTGAGTAAAAAAATCTTTCTAATATTTTTGAGAAAACTGACAAAAGAGAAATTGGCCGGTAATTTTGAATTTCATTTTCGTCCCCTTTGTTAAAAAGTGGCTTAATTTTTGCTGTTTTGAAAATATTTGGAAATATTCCTGTACATAAAGAAGCATTGAAAATGTGAGTTAACAGGTGTAGAAAGGCAGGTGCACCCGTTTTTAATAAACACTCCGGAAATTCATCTAAACCAGATAAATATTTATTTTTTAGTTTACTGACTATTCTGAGGATTTCGTTGGGAGAACTTTCGGAAATAAATATCGTATGGGAATTTTTTGGGGAAGCGTAAGATGTTGAATTTTGTGGTTTTAGTCCCTTAGTGAGATCAGACCCAATTCTAGAAATTTGTTCGTTGAAGAGATTGGCAACTTTTCCCGGATTACTCGGTTCTCTTTCATTATCCTTTAAAATAACGTTCTCTACAATTATCGAGATTATGTGGTTGTATTTTACTTTCCCGTATACGAACGAAATAGAAGAAGCCCAACCCATACTCACAAAGGAGCAAAGCACCCCCCCCCGATTCCGTACCCCACAGCCACAACAACAACACACCCAATACGAGTCATGGCTTGGACGGAAGAGGAGCTTAACCAGCGGGACGCGTATGCAGAAAACATCAGCAGAAATCCAATTGCTAGGCAGCAGACTCCTGCTACCTACAGATACAGATCACACAAACAGCCAAAGTGAAGACGAAACTGCTGTGTACACAGCATTTATGCCCGCCAAGGCGGGCCGAGCGGGCCCACTGTGGCCCGGGAGTGGGTTGCGGCCCACTGTGTGCCGTCCCGGGAGCGACGTCCCGAACACGCCGCTTTCCAAGGGAAGACTGGCTGCTTCCCGAGAGCGCCACCAGGGGCAGGTCGGGCGGCGACGGCCGCACAGAAGCGTCACGGGCCAGCGGCCAGGGGTGGCGGCCCCGCCGTCCCGCCAGAAGGAGCGACAGCATAGACCTCACCACGCCGGCTCCGGTGCTATATTAGGGGGGAGCCGGCTCGGAGCAGACAGTTCGGGTTGGAGCGTGAGTCTGCTACGAAGTGCTTGGGAGTGTTGTGACGGCGGTGTGTTTGGCGATCGACGGTTGTGAACTTGACGTTATTCTATTGGTTATTTTTGTTGGACTGGCTACGTGTATGGACATCTTCTGGCAAATTGTTACCACTGGCTTGTATCTGGTTTATTCTTTGGACGGCGGTAATAAATTGATTAATCAGAACTGTTATTTTACTACCCTGCACTTCCCAGTACATAACAGTTCTAATTGGCGACGAGGAAAAAAGGTAACTAAGCATCATGGAAAAAAAGCAATGGCTAGAGATGTTAGCACACATGCTGCAGGAGGATCGTCTACAGCGTCAACAACGGCAGCAGGAAGAGCAGCGTGAACGACGACAGCAGGACGAAGAGCTAATGCAGTTACTTGCAAACATCACAGCCGCGCAGCGGCAGCGACTGATACCGCCGTTTCCGAGTTTCGATGAGACAAAGGAAAGATGGAGTACGTATGCGGCGAGGTTACGCCAACACTTCATCTTTTACGAGGTAACAGAAGACGCCAGCAGGCGGGAATTCTTTTTGCGCGTATCCAACAGACAAGTGTACGAGTTAGTTCAGAAACTCCATCCGCAGAAAGCAGTAGACAATTTGACATTCCAAGAAATTGTAGAAAAGTTGGACAAATACTATAATCAGGAACCTCAGATTAAAGCAGCTCATTACCAGTTGGTGCAAAGTAGACTCCAACCCAGCCAAACTCACACGGAGCAGCGAACGGCCAGGCAGAAGGAACGGCAACAGGAGCTCCAGGAACGTTTTGGTGCAGGATTTGTTTACAGATGCGCCGCAGCCGGCGCCATCACGGAGCGTGGAGGACGAGGCCAAGGGTGTGGTAGCGGCGGCTTCTAGCGAGGCGGGCGTGAGGGAATTGCCGCCTCCAGAGAGGTCGCGAGCCAGGCGACGCCGGGCAGCCAAAGCAGTCACTGAACTCGGCGAGGGAGCGAGGCGTGGCAGACGAGGAAAGGTCGCCATGTTCCTGGTAGGAGACGAGACTGCTGGGAGCTACCACAACGGTGACACCTCAGCAGATGGGAACACGCTCCGAAACAGTCAAGCGGACACAAGTAAGCAAGGTAGGAAATTGGGTAATGGAAACTTCTCTAGGAAGAAAAACAGACTTCAGAAGAATAACAGTGATCAGGAGCGAGATAGAGCAGCAGAAGTCTTGAATGTGGAGTAAATGTTAGCAAAATGCAGATAGAATAGACAGTTTTCGCGACACATTCGTTAGCAATAAATGGGAGTATACAGTTACAAATCAGGAAGAATTATGTAGAAAGTGTATTGTGATTTTCAAAATGACAGTAGTAAGAATATGCAAAGCATTGTAAGATCTCAGGAAAAGGGTAAGAAAGTCAAAACACTAATAAATGGTCATAGTAGCAAGATGGAAATTTTGAGCATTTCGGTGAGTGAGCTTACGGCATTACGACAAAACTTGGACGAAAGAAAACTAGTGAACGCGCACTAACAAATAATGAAGTTTCTAGGGGCGAGCCATCGATGAGAGACATAAATAGGCAGGAAACTGAGAGTAATAGTAAAGCAATCGATAATATGAGAAAATTGTGAGTAGAGTAATTAGTGCCATAGATGATAGTGCAAATTCGCAAAAAAGGGAAATAGAATCGCTCAGTGAGCAACTTGTAATTGTAACCAGGTATGCAACGCACAATGCTACAAACAGCAGAGTAAAACTGGGCAGCAAAGGATGGCCGAGGTTGTTAGTGAAAAGTTAGTCGGTGGCAGTTATGATGGAAAGGCTGAGCCCTATAGCGAAAGTAGACACAGTGACAATGTCTGTAAAGGGCCAGTGCATTCAGAGATAGGAGTAGATGCGTCAGTAAGACGAAGAAAAAGATTCAAAAAAGTCTGGTTTTTCGAAGCAATTATCGAAGGCACGAAGTAGAGCTGGTATGAAGTGCACGAAGAATAGTGTCAAGCAATGCGGAGTTAGGCGCCACATAGTGCGGCGCAGAAGTAGTCGCCAGGTGCAAAACAGGAGTGCCCGGGCCACGAGTGGCAAGTTAGAATGTAAGGTAACCAAACGGGTATGGCGAGTGGAAGCAACGGAAATGCCCACGGGTGAACATAGGAAGCCTAGGCAGCAAAGCAGTATGGTTGAAGCGCGACATGATAGTTCAAGTAACGAACATAAGTAAGCATTGTTCGGGTATGCGAGCTGTAAAGGTGAGGAAAAAAACGGAAGGAAGTAGCGGTTAGGGTGTTTTTGGTGGAAACTAGGCACGCAACGACTATGAAGCATGCTAGGCACCCGACGTACTATACACCCGACATTGGCAAGCAGCAACCGGTAAGACAAATGAACGCGGCAAAAAAAAAAAAAAAAAAACTGACAGGCTGTTTAGTTTTCAGAACGGTAGACTCGGAGTTAAAGGGCCGCCGCAGAACGAGCAGCCCGACGAGCAGTCAGCCCCAGTCACAGCCGGAGCAGCAACCAATGGACGAGCCGGAGCAGCAGCCAATGAGAGAGCCGGTTACTGGATGGCGACGACACGGGGGCACTTACGAGAGACTGATCAATCGAGGTAGATGAGGGAGTTTTTTTGAAATAGCATGAGAAGAATGCTACAGTAAGGTATGAAAGTATGTAAGCCGCAACAGAATTGTGAGTAATTTTGGGGCAAGCAATCTAATTGTGCTCGGAGGTTGCGAGAAGTCTGTTACATCAGATTTATATTTCATCTTCATAACTGAAGATTTGGATCTCTAAATTAATACGAATCCTGTAGTCAAAATCATATAGAACATTGTTAATACGTGTGTTATCAATGCTAGGGCATTTACCATGTAGACACAACGAAAAATTTCTTTATTAATTGTGACATAGTAAATTACGGTGATCATAGCGTTTTTGGAATAGCGTTTGTGAAATAGGAATTATTGGTGTAGTTTCTGATATTTGAAGGAACCAGTAGCGTTTTCGGATTGCATGTGTAATATTTCTTGCAATACAAGTTGTTATGTTGCAGAATTCTAAATGGAGGAATTTAAGAGTAATAAGTGTGCCAGTGTACATTAATGTAACAAATTACCAGTCAGAAGCATGTGTACTTGGATTGTAAATTTGTCTTGGTCTGTTAATGGAAGAGAGATTGAAGAAGTTGTGAACTTTCACTCTCATTAACTGGTATTATTTACAAATGTTTTCTATTAGTAATTTGTATTGTAAGGTTCTTTCTATTATGATAATTTCAAGACTTGTTAATTTATATTAAGTTGGGGTAGGAATTTTAGTCCTTGCATTAATGCAGTACATTATTTGAGATTGTCAAATAATCACATAATAGGTTTCATTATTGTTGCAAAGTTTTCGGAATGTCACTTTTGTGAAAGCTATGTTGATTCAAATCAATGTTTTTTTGTTTATTGTAAATTACTAGGCGAAGGTACGTCTGTTATACAGCTATTTTACAGCCAAATGGTATTAGTAAAATATGTTCCCATATTTTTTTTTGTTTGATCATGATTTGTATGATGAGATTTCATAGAACATAAAATTAGCATGTGATAAGGATCACGGTGTGGCATTGTGAGGTAAAAAGATAGTAAAGACAACAAGTTGTACTCAATTGAAAGCATATTTGTGTGAAATGGGTTGGTTTACAGGTGTACGATCAGACCGATTACCTCAGCTATTATTTTTGTAGATGTTTTTCTTGTATAATTATTTGTGTGCATTCTACAAGTGATACCAAGGAGGTTGATAATCGACTTGTTGCAATACAGTCAGTGTATGTTAGAGGTCTTATCTACAGAGGCCAGAAGACCCCTCCCCAGTTAGGCCACACGAAGTGGCGCAGCAGCAGGAGTCCCTGCAAAGGGAATCGTCAGCGCCGACGGAGCTACCGGAGCGGCGGCGCAGCAGCAGCAGGTTGCGCAGTAGATACGGCCCGTATCCTGCGCAATGGGAGGGGAGGGTGCTGTGTACACAGCATTTATGCCCGCCAAGGCGGGCCGAGCGGGCCCACTGTGGCCCCGGGAGTGGGTTGCGGCCCACTGTGTGCCGTCCCGGGAGCGACGTCCCGAACACGCCGCTTTCCAAGGGAAGACTGGCTGCTTCCCGAGAGCGCCACCAGGGGCAGGTCGGGCGGCGACGGCCGCACAGAAGCGTCACGGGCCAGCGGCCAGGGGTGGCGGCCCCGCCGTCCCGCCAGAAGGAGCGAGAGCATAGACTCGCCACGCCGGCTCCGGTGCTATATTAGGGGGGAGCCGGCTCGGAGCGGACAGTTCGGGTTGGAGCGTGAGTCTGCTACGAAGTGCTTGGGAGTGTTGTGACGGCGGTGTGTTTGGCGATCGACGGTTGTGAACTTGACGTTATTCTATTGGTTATTTTGGTTGGACTGGCTACGTGTATGGACATCTTCTGGCAAATTGTTACCACTGGCTTGTATCTGGTTTATTCTTTGGACGGCGGTAATAAATTGATTAATCAGAACTGTTATTTTACTACCCTGCACTTCCCAGTACATAACAGAAACCAACGCCCCAGTACAGCTAAACGCTAAAACAGAGCTTTACCTGGTACAACCCTACATAAGAAGGAAAACGATAGTTATTAGTGTGCCAGTTTCGAAATGAATCAGGTGTCCCATATGCCCGGAACATTACGAGCCAATATCGAGAGACACAAAGGCACAGGAACGAGCTGCACAACTAAGTAGACATGTGCGGACTACGCATGAGCACCTACCACAGAAATTTAAATGTCTCGGCTGCGGAACTTGGGCACCCGCCATGCACCATGTAAATACATGTAAATTCCTACAGCCAGCGCAAACACACATCAAGGGGCCCATATTTAACCCACGGACGGCTAGAGACAGTGTGGCTGTAGACGGTAAACTTGCTCAGCCGCACTATCAAGGAGGACAGATGGTGGGGATACCAATGCCACTACAGTCTTCGGCAATTTGCCCCATATGTGACCTAGTAGTCACTAGCGCTGTGCACTTGCAATCCCGAAAGTGGCACACCATTTATCACATGCGTTCAAAGCATGGCAGAAGAAGAGTCCGTTTCTTCTGCATTGGTTGTGCGTCATTCACGCAGGAAGGAAAAAAATGGGACGGCCATCGCCTACAATGTGGCGAGGCTGCACATGCACAAGCCCCACAACTTCCAGCTTATGCACTCCCCGCAAAATGCGGAGCAGTGGGATGCGGAAAATATTTCCCAAATATCAAACACGTTAGCCTCCACAGGCGCCTCCATCTCCCTCGCAAGCAGCAACGTCCAATGGAGAACCCGCATAGGCATAGACCCGACACCTTTGTATCACAGAGAAGACGTTTCCTCGCGGCCGCGGACCTTTTCATTCCGCTCCCTAGTGACGTTGCTTTAGAGCCAGTTACGGGACACCTTATCACAATAAACGATTCGGACGTCCACGCAAGAGGGCACGACTGCGGAGAAAACACCCCGTCCAGTCCACACCCTCCCACAGGCAAGAAGAATAAACACAAGGAAGACGCCCCCCCCTGACCGGGCCGAACAAATGCTACCCTCCTTGGTGACAACAAACCGCCTAACTGGTAGGTAAGGCAACAAGAAACATAAAAAGAAGAACCGAATGCGACGTGAACGAAGGCAACGCGCAGTGAGGGCCGCTGCATCAGGAACTGAAGAAGAGTACGACCGGGACCAACAATGTGCGCCTGCATCTAGAAGAGAAGGCGTGCCATTAGCAGATCGCCGCAGTGAACATGCTCCGCCAGACCCAGCCTAGTAATGCACCGCCCAACCAGCCTAGTAATGCACCGCGTGAGGCCAGCAGCAACTACCTACCACCCCTCCTCTCCCTCAACATTGCCCCTCCACCCGAAATATCACAGCATAGGGGAGCACCAAGCCGGAGCCTCCCACTCCCGCAACCCCGCCTACCCACCCCACCCCGCCAATCACCAGACTTCTCCCCCTCCCCCCACCTTTCTGAACAGCCGCAAGCACCACCGCCGCAACCACAGCGTCAGCAGCACCGCGGCGCCAACAGAGGCCGCACGAGTGAGTCCGTCAACTGCCCCCGCACTAATAGGCACGAGACCGCTGACGAAACACCTTCTCTCCCGCGGGTAATCAACAAAAACCACAATAATTATATGCCCCATCAGCCGAACCAAGCTGAATGAATTTTTCACGGCTATACATAGTCAACTACATGAAGGAGAATACAGTAATAAATTCCAAACAGTCACTGAGCGGGATGAATTAACCACTACCGAGTTTACCCAAGAGACTTGCCCTCAGTTCCAATACCGCCCCAGGGGGGGACCGAATTTCCTACGGGAATCTCAAATAGATAGATCCAGATGCCAAGTTACTTACCCCACTGCTCAATGTAATTAGAAAGTCAGGCAAAGTACCCAGTGAATGAAAACAATCACGCACAATCCTAATCCACAAAGGCGGAAATGAAAACGACCCCTCTAACTGGCGCCCCATTGCTCTCACGGCAACAATCTACAAACTTTATACCGGATTATGGACTGCCCGTCTCACGCGATGGATAGAGACAAATAATGCCCTTGCGAAGACACAAAAAGGATTCCGCCCCTTTGATTGCGTGCTGGAGCAGAACTGCATGCTCAGCAAGGAGCTCCTGCGCGCCACAACTGGACGGACCAGCCTAAGCCTGGCACTCTTAGACTTTGCAAACGCCTTCGGCTCTGTCCCGCATGGAGCAATTGGAGCCGCTCTGGAGGCAGTAGGGGTCGATGGTTCCTTCACGAAAATGGTAACTGAACTATACGATGGCACCACCACCCAAATAATGACATCAGAGGGACTATCAGACCCTATACCGATTAGGTGCGGCATCAGACAGGGGGGCCCACTAAGTGGGCCCCTTTTTAACCTCGTTGTAGATCCCGTACTACAAAAACTAGAAGAACAAGCAGTTGACACTGCCCCCCCCCCAGTTCTAGCTTATGCGGAGGACCTGGCTGACATGGCTAGATCCCCTGAGGATTTCCAAATAAGACTAGATCTCACTAACTACACACTTAAGACATTAGGACTCAGGCTAAAGCCTCAAAAATGTCGCACACTGCGCATAAAAAGGAGGCGTGAACTTGAAGCTACATTAAAACTTGAAGACACCCCCATACCCCGCATGACCGAGGGGGAAGCCGTTAAATACCTTGGAAAGCCAGTAGAATTTAATCTAGTAGAGTCCTGGGAGGGGTTGAACGAGTAGGTCCGATTATTAGATAATATAGCATCATCTCAGCTCCGGGACCATCAAAAAGTCGATGCGCTGGTACAGTTTGTGCAGCCAGCCACCATCTTTCCCCTCAGGCTAGGCCGCTATACAATTTCAATGCTCCGGCAATACGACAAGACTGTCCGGAGTAGGGGTAGGCAGTTCTTGTCCCTCAGCCATGGCTCCTCCACCGCCTTCCTATATGCCGGCAGGGAGAACGGTGGAGTCGGATTATTAGAAGCGTCCACTGAAGCGGACGTGTGGTCAGTTGACAGCGCATTTAAGTTGCTAACCAGCCCCGACCCGATGGTACGAACGTCAGCGATGACAGACCTTCCGATGGAAGCCACATACTGTCAGCATGTGGGTGCCGAAGACGCTGACATAATTACGTACCTCTCGGGGGCTCCGAACGACCGCAGTGCGACTGGTAGATCGACCTTCACCCGAGCCCGCCAAGGCTCGTGAGGGCTCGGGCTGTTATGACGCCCACCCAGGACTGAGGAGGACGGAGGCCTCCCATACATCGAGCTGCCGCGAGAATTCGCCATCCGCAAACCGTCGCGCCGCGCCACTGTGGAGCGGCGCGGTGACGCGCTGAATGCGGGGGCGGATGAGGAGGAGGACGACGACGACGGAGAGCTACAAATCGACGGCGCAGAACAAGAGGAATGGTTCGCCGACATCCGGATTCCGTGGGACTTCCTCACGGGCCCTTCCATTGACCCGTCTCCCCCTGACGCCCTGGACCCTGCTATGCACGGGGAGCCTCCCACACTGTTTTTTCCAGCCGGGAGCATCGCCCCGAAGCAGGCATGCGTCGGTGACCCGATGCTACCTGCGGCGACACCCCGGAGAGAACGCGCACGGTGGACCTACCTGACGCAAACGGCTGCAGCGGCCCGAGCCGAGGCGTAGACGTCCCGGAGCAGGAGCGTCTGTCGCAAGCAGCCGATGGCACCGCCCCGGGCCGGAGCGTGAACGCTGAGGTGGCCGTGCCCATCACAGCAGAGGGCACTGACCCAAACGGCACGGCAGGCGCCAAGGCACCGCCCGCTCATGACCGAATTCAGCCCGAGACGGACGAGGATGGAGTCATCCCCCTCCCCACCTTGACGGCAGCCCCAGCAGAAGTAATACGTGGTGGAAGTACAGAGGAGTTAGAACAGTTTCTCGCAACAGTCACTGATAACAACCGTGAGGAAGAAGAAGAAGAAGATGCCCCCTCCCGGGTCAATCTAAAGTCGCGCCATCTATTAGTTAAACTAATACGTTCGTTGATTCATAAAGCACATGCGAAAAGGTGGCGGGAGCAGGAGCTGCAGGGCATCTGTGTCTCGGCAACCATGGGCGCAGGCCGTGAGTCCACTTATTACCTCCGCTCGGGCGAAACTATGAAGCCGCCCGTATACAAATTCATACACGCCGCGCGCCTCAACAGCTCAAATAAATTAAATTTCCAACCTCAGAATGAGAAAGTAAACAGAATATGCCGTCGCGTCTGCAAGCAGAAAAACAATCCAGAAATACCTGCTGCAGAGACGATCGGACATGTCATTTCCGAATGCCTGACACACAGTGCTGTCGTGTGGCCGCAGGCGGCTGGCGCCCGCGTAAGCATAATGACGTAGCTCCGTCGCGGAAAGAGCGTCTCAGCAGAAAAGGCCTATATAACGGCTTAACCTCCGCTTAGCGGGGGGACGAATGCTACTCGTGAGCTCGTCGCCCGTGAGCACGGACCTTCCACTCCCCGTCGGTTCAGATCGGCCCAAACTGGCCCTGCCGATTTCCCTTCACCCTTAGTCGGTTCAGATAGGCCCAAACTAGCCCTGCCGACCTCCTTTCACCGCTCCGTCGATTCAGATCGGCCCTAACTGGCCCTGCCGACACTCCTCAATCCCGCTAGTCCAGACAGACCCTCCGGGGTCCTGCTAGCAGCTTCCCGGCCTTGTCCCTGATCGCCGTGCACTTCGAGTGGCGCCATTGCCGCTGCAAAGTCGCTCTTCCGGAGAACCGTCCTCGCCGAGGCTGGGCTACGTCAGGTGCCTATGTAAGTTACACCTCTCCAATAAACTGCTGTTTGCCATGACTGGGGTCATCCCTGTTCTTATTGCTCCCTCTCATCCGCCTTAGGCCTTTAATAGAATAGGGAATGGCTCAGAGGACACCCTTCTGCCCTTACCGTCCTTCCACTCCCCTGCACGTGGTGCCAGACCCCTTCTCCCACGACAATGCCTTCCTGCAGCTGCGGCAGAACCGCGTGATAATGCCCCTTAAAAACGCGGCCGTAGCGAACGGATGGTCTGTGCTGTATGAAGACCAGGCTGTAGGAGGCTGGCGACGCGTAGACCTGATAATGGTGCGGGGCCATCAAGCTGTCTGTATCGACGCCGCCGTGAAGACAGCAACCATTGGGAAGCTCGAAGAGAAATACGCAGAAAGGCCGCCAAGTATCAGGAAGAAGTACGCCCCGTACTATTAGCCAGAAACTTCAGGGAGGTCGAGTTCCTGCCACTTGTAGTAGGAGGCCTGGGTGATTGGTGCCCAAGTAGCATGGCGGTACTAAATAAATTACTAAAGACCAGCGCGATCAAAAACACTAGAGAGCGCATTATCGCCGAAGCGATCAATGGTAGTGCCGCCTGCTATTACAAGCACACCGCCTAACTAGTCCTGGAAGAGTACCGCCATGTGTGTAAATAAATAAAGCGGTGCCCGGCGGGGGCCGCCGCGGCCGATGCCCGATCGTCTGGCGGAGGCCAATCCGCATCTGAAGGCTCACACGCCACTACCCGGAGCCGCCCGATGCCCCTACACCCTATGAAAGAAGATAGTGCAGTGATGGAGCAGTTACAATGTAAATAGTCTAAATAGTAATCAGTGCACAACAAGGACGTGAGTCTTTGGCGCCTGTGCTTCGTGTTAGGCCATTTCAGGATAAGAGAATTTTGCTAAGATAGAAGCAATAAGGACGCGGCAGAGTCGCCTATAAAGTAATTTTAATTAGATGTAGTTTGTTGAAGTAATGATAGTGTAAATAATACAAAAGAGGTGTGTCAGTGACACAAGAGAGGAAAATCCTCAAACTATTATAAATAACGCAAGAAAGGTCTAAACAATCTTACGTTATTACTGCGTATTAATAATTAATACGCAGTAATACCCCAAGGCTCCACCCTCTCTCCCACTTTATTTAACGTTTACACATCAGATATACCAATCACTGAAAATACTGCAATAGCACTATTTGCTGATGACACAGTACTTTATTCCTCTAACAGCAATCTCAAATCTGCCGTGAAAGACCTGCAACATCACCTCACTTTATTCTCCAGCTAGGCCAAAAAACGGCACATTCAAATAACTCCAACTAAAAGCCAGACAAAAATATTCACCCTCCGTAGACCAGACGTCCCCCAAATCTCACATACCAAAATCAAAACATCACCTGGCTTCCTCACAATAAAACTGTGAAATATCTTGGGGTTCTGTTCGACAAAAGACTTACATGGCGGCAAAATATTACTCACCGAATAACTCTAGCGACTAGTAGAGTCCACCAATTATATCCAATTCTCAAAAAATCATCCCCCCTACAATTACATGTGGCTACTCACCTCTATAAAGCAATGATACGACCCACACTTTCCTATGCTTCCCCAGTCTGGTCTGCCGCTGCCGAAACAAACATCCACAAAATTCAAATGTATCAAAATAGATTCCTACGGACCATCACTAAAGCTCCCTGGTACATTCCAAATTCGCTGTTACATATTGAACTTGGCATTATACCCATCCCCGTCCACTTCTCCCTCTTAGCTGCAAAATTCTATCCCAAAATATTAAAGATCCCTTCCGCCATTCACTTTCATTTAGGTAAGCAAAATCCTCATCGCAAAGGATTAAAAAGAAAACTACCAAGAGAATTTTTCGATCCCCCATAGACTAGAACTGATGAGCCTTTTCTCATGATAAATCATTGAAGCACGATATTGTATAATATATAAAACTTGAATATTACCTATGTACATATCCATTGCTAATATATTTATCTTATGCGGCTGCAGAGGGCCAATGGCCAAGCTAGAATAAATTTTAAAAAACGGTATTCAATTGTTGCATTCTATGCATTGTCGATACTATCTTAATGAGCTAGCAATTTTTATTTCAAATATTTGAAAATATATAACTTCTTTAAAGATGAATGTGTAAATGTATAACAAATGGTCGAATGTAAAAACGAACAAAGAAATAATGTACAAAATTGTAAATTCTAATTTACGACGCATTCAGCTGTCTGAAGCGCAGTAAATTAGCAGCGGACTATTATTGTTGTCACGATAATATAAAATAACTTGTATTTTCAAAAAATTAACCATGACCTTATTTGAAGATGTATTTTTGATAAATATTAGAATTAATTAGAAACATTGAGAAAACCAGCTACCATCTAAATCGTCCAAAGTACATTTTTTTGACATTTTCTCAATTTTTCGAATTCCTAATAATAGAACGGAAATATTAATTTTAGAATATTAAAGAACACAAAAACTTCGTCCTAAATGGCAATTTTCTTTTAAAAAATCTGTAGCTATGTTTAAGAAAATGGCGTTTAAACGCCACTAAAAATGCAAAATTCGAAGCTCTTTTTCACAGAACTTTTTTGATTTTTCAAAAAACTACATTTAAAGTCATTTGAAGCACTTACATTCACAAATATAATAATGTTTACAAACTGCTGGTAATGTTCATATTAACGATTTGAGAGACCATTAAAAAAATTACATTTGTGTGATTTTTGAAAAAAACAAAAAATACCCAAAATGAACTTTACGTCATATTAAAGAGTGCAATTAGCAATGACCGTTCCAAAAGTTTGAAGAAAAAAATGGTGCCCTTTATGAGAAAACGGCGTTTGAGCGTTTCTGAAAAATGAGGAATTTTGAGCTACTTTTCACAGAAAACGGTTGAGTTTACGAGAAACTTTACTTGACATTATGTAAAGCACACGTTCCCATTAAGATAATAATGACAACAAATCGCCGTTAATGTAAATATTAACCACGTGAGAGGCAAGTAAAAAAATACATTTTTTTCAATCTTTGAAAAAACAAAAGAATAGAGCAATATGGCGTTTATGTCATCTAATAGAGTACATTTGTCACTATCCCTACCAAAAGTTTCAAGAAAAAATTTGGAGCCGTTTTGAAAAAAAAAACTTTTTTTGAATTTTTCTAAATTGTACATATTGCACGCAATATTGCGCGAAAACTACTAAAATTTTAAAAAAATGTACATGACCTTAAAGAAAGAACTCACTATGGAGAACAAATTTTAATTGAAGGAAAAATCTCTATCTGCAATTTTGTAGAGCGGCCGAATAAAATAGACGCCGAATAAAATTCAAACTTTTGCAATTTTCGAAGTCAGAGTTAACCATGAAATTAGGATCTATGCCACCTTAAGAAGTGTATTTTACTCTATTCTTACAAGTTTAAAGAAAAAATTTCGAAAATGTCTGGGGGGCTTCATGTAAAGTAGCCTCCAAAATTAAAATATCGGTTTGAAATTCAAGGAGCCTCGAGATCAGCCATATCTATCGAAGAGTATCAATTTTGGGGAAAATCGGCTGAGCGGTTTAGTCTTTAGCGTTGTTCATGGACGGACAGACGTTTTGTTTCAATTGTTTTTTCCGTATCAAGGACACACAAAACAGGGATTCTGGCTGCACCACGTGTTAGGAGATTTTTTTCTTAATTTAGCAACTGCATTTATCCATATTTTCATTATCAGGGCCCTGTAATAAGAGTTTTTCTGCCGAAAATCCGCCGTTTTTTCGCGCAGCATTACATAACTTTCCCTATACTATACGTAAGTATATAGGATACGGGAAAGTAAAATCGGAGCTATTTTTGAGAAAATTGAGAAAATATTGTCGAGGCTTCATGTAAAGTAGCCGAAAAATCAAAATATCCTATTCAAACTCGCAGAGCCCCGACTTCGTTCAGATTGAGAGGGGGAATATGAATATTTTTGAGAAAATCGTTTGACCTGTTTAGGCACCAGCGTTGACCACAGATGGACAGGCAGTCGGAGGGACGAATCAAGTGAATGAAAGAAAACAACAAAATGTGGATTCTGACTACACAACGTGTTAGTGGAAGAAATTTACTACACACAAACAGATTTATTCAGGTTTTTGTTTCCGGGGAACAGAAGCTACAAACGGGGCGGACGTGACCCAGTTCAATAGCAGACAGTAGCAGAATGGAAAGTCTAAAAAGAACACTGTTAAAGCGCCTTAACGTTCTTTGCTGAGGTCGTAGAGTACCACACGACCAAAGACTCGAACAAAGAAAGAGGAGTGTGGACGTTAATTCTTATTACAACTTGATTGAAACTTCAGCTATATATTTCTCCATGCTTCAGCGTCTGCTTCATTCCATGATTCTGGGATGTTTCGTTATTGTTCGAATCATCTATACTAGCTTCTTTAAGCAAAGACTGATACCTCTGCCCGTACTGGGAACGACATTCGGCCCTGCCTTTTCATTACACTGATTCCCAAAAAATAGTACTCTGGGGAAAAGAAAGCATGGGAATCTCACTTATACTGCGATTTTTGTAGGAAGAGCTCTCAAGATAATTCAAATCCCATCTTCGCGATGGAATATGTCACGGCATTTCGTATCATTCACAGTCGTTCCGCTAGATTTCGCACGATCGCGACCGTATGAAGCAGTGCTTGCGATCATGCGACTTCTACCGGCAAGACCGAGAAAAAACGCGAAATGTCGTGACATATTCCATCGCGATGATGGGATTTGAGTTATCTTGAGAGCTCTTCCTACAAAAATCGCAGTATAGAATACCGACATTAACCCTTTGCGGTCCTTTCACTTTTCCGTCTTCTTCGTCTGACGGTCCGATGTCCCGCGTCACGGGACTTTCCTTTTTCCTGCTTCTGGTCCTTTGTCCCGTGGGGCGGGACCTATATTTAACTCTGTATTATTTCACTCAGGTAAATGGCACCGGTTTCCTGTACAACTAAGTATCTTCAGAAAAGTTTAGGCAGTATTTTCCTTCATTGTAGCCAGACTTTGCCCATTTATGTTGTTTAAAATCAGTTTGCTTACGAGGTTGCAGTTGTACTTATGGTGACATCGAGAAGTAAGTGTTCGAGATTGTCGAAGCTTGAATTGTGTGAATCGGAAAACAATTTTGAAAGTAACAATCTTCAGGAAAGTAAGAATTTGAAAACATTTTCTCAAAATATTTCGAGGAGTGTGAAGAAAATGACAGTAATGATAACTCGGACTTCGTTCATACAATGCAATATACAGACGTTATTGGTAATGAGGTGAAGCTCTTCGCACCAAACATTAAGTTACAAAGTTATGAATTATGAATTAGGCAAATAAAATAAAATGTTTTGTTTGTAATAATACGAAAAATAATTTGAAACCCGAGTACAGTTTCTTACGCCGCGGCACGCCGGACCGGTGCAACCAGCTACCTGGGGATTTAAAGGGTCTGCAACGAGGAAAACGCTGTGTCCCGCCACACGGGACAGAGGACCGCAAAGGGTTAAAAGGTTTGCCCACAGATATATAGAACCATAGATATATAGCCCATAGATATATAGATATACTATATATCTGTGGGTTTGCCTTTAAAATATTTCAAAACAATATTACTCTATACACGGTACAGTTTTCGCACAGATTCTCATACATTTTCTATACAAAAACGTCAAGATCACAAACTGAAAATGTAAAAGCCAAGCAGTCGCGCATACACGGTCTACACCACAGAGCACTAAAGGACCAGACTTTACGCTTTCTGCATGAATCGCCACAAGCCGCCGCTAGGAGAGCTACCGGAAAACAACTGAATTACGCCATCCGAGTACTTTCAGTTGTGGTATTTTTGTGTGTGCGTTCTGGCTGTGATCTTGATTTAATATTAATTAACCATCAGGAACATAGAGAATAAAAATACGAAGGCAGGAATAATGAAAGAGGTAGATTATCACAATATATCACTTCATACAATCGCACCTTGACACACCTATGGTCCGATTAAAATAAGTTGGTGATTGACAATTGTGCTTCTGAAGCTGTAACTTCATACAATATGATTGTATGATTTGGTTACTTTAATAGTTATTTATTTCAAGTGTTCATTTTCTTGTCCTGGGAGCACGTGCTCAGTGGTAGGTAAACTGTCAACGTCACTCCCTTCTATTCCCAACTGTCAATCACCAACTTATTTTAATCGCACCATAACCACACAATCGACATCGCCGATTACCGTTAGTGAACGATTCTGCCGCTAGAGTCAAACTTTATGCTTTCTACACAAAAAATTGTGCACATGTTCACAGGTTTTTCGTGCAGAAAGCGTAAAGTCTGGACTGCATGAAGAATCTGCACGAAAACTGTACCGTGTATATCGGCCTAAAGGTACTATATTAGAGAGCCAGTTGAAAAATGAAATTAATTTTTTTTCTTGCTCTCGGTTCTTAGATTCATAAAGTAAAAGACGATAAATAGATATTACGATTTTTGAAACTTTGGAACATACTTTTATTTCCAATATACAGTAATCCCTCGACATCCGCGAATTCGTTATACGTTAGTTTGGAACATTCGCGATGAAAGAAATGCTACCGGTTTTAACATTCGCGACTTCAACATTTGCGAGTGGGGGCTTTTGGTTGTAGTACATTTTTTTAAAGCGAGAATATTCCATTTCCTTTATCAGCGCCACCTTGGCAGACGTCGGAGCTCAAAGTATCATTTTCTGCAAAAATTTCAAAATTGAAATGTCAATTCACATTTATAGATTAAGACAACAGTAAAATAATTCAATTCATTGGCGTCAAATTGAAGGTAGGGTTTTGGCCACATTAACAGAAAAGCCATTCAGAATCAGTGAAACTTAGATTATAATGACCTTATTGAAGAGAAGCTTCGAGAAATCATCAGTGAAGAAAAAAACCTCATAGGTAATGAGGAAGTAACGGAAGCGAAACAGCGTCTTGAAGCAATTTCAATGTCAAAACTGTTAATGGCGTTCTCAACCTTCAACAAGCTCTGATGGAAAGGCCATTCGAATGTGATCCGAACATGGAAATAACTTCGAAATTTAAGATAGAAATTGAAGCAGCAACTCTTTCATATCTAGATATTAGAACACCGAAAAGGGTGATGAAACAAAAAATAACCAAATCCAATAACCAATCATTTTCAACTTTGAAATAAGTTTTAAGTATTGTTATATTTCATTTTAGGATGTTAATTGTGAATTCTGTTTGTAGTCTCAGTGCTACTACAAATGATTGTCAATTTTTTCTTTCTTTTTAAACGTTTTTCTATATCCAGGAACCTAACCCACCTTTCTTCTATAAGATTCGCGGTGTTTTTTGGGAACCTAACTCTCGCGAATGTTGAGGGATTACCATAGAGGTACTATTCTACACATTACTGTAATGACATGTTATTGTGTATCCCACTGTTTGACATTGTCAACGTAATTTTTAAAATCAAATTATAACGAAAATTATCAAAATTCAAAACAATTTTATTTTATCGTAAACTTACTATAGATAAAGTATTGTTATGCTGCAGGAAGACGGGTCAATTTTTTAACAACAATTTTACTTTTTGCATAGAAAGTTGAATGAAACGGGCAAATCCAGGACAGACTTGTATTGGTCAATAGACGGCGTCATGCGCTGCTTGATTTCCACTGTGGGTTGTACAAAGAGTACTTGCTACATAACCTTTTGCACGTTCTAAGCGAATTTCTAATGATTTCGAAGACGAGGGACATCGGACATCCCTGAGGATTAGAAGACAATACTTGATCATTTGGACGAGACAGCGCTGTTTCAGCGGTAGAAACTGGGAAGGAAGGACATGTGAATTTGGTGCAACCTGCAAGTAAATTTTGAACACATACTACTCCGGTGTTTAAAACTTGGAAATATATATTTGTTCTTAATTTTTTTGCTGTATTTAGTTGATTGTATT
>JAHLJT010009355.1:65683598-65749983 GCA_031308135.1 Acheta domesticus
TGTTTTGCCGTAATCGTGAGGGTCAGTTGCACTGCCACTTTTTGTTCTTGTGTAGGTTACAATGAATCAATTTGCGACCGCAATAATTGGCTGCTTGCGGCAAAGCTGGATTCCTCAAGTTACAAGTGTTCGTTTTCGCTACCATGCAGAAAAAATCGCCGAAGGCCCTTTGAAGAGGAGATACGGGTACAAAGAGGGATTGTTCAAAGGTGGCCTTTTACCTAGATTGGAATGCGGTCAGAAGCTTCCAATGCCTGATTATAGGCCAAGGAATGTGTGGTCTCAAAAGCGAGCACTCTTTGGACAGAATGATTACATTGATATACTTGGCAATGGGAATATCCATCCCACCAAAATACTATATAGTGTACCAAAATGGCTCCGGGGATTTCACGGTAATGAATATCAAGTTTTGTTACGTAAAAGGAAAATATTAAAGAGTACAATATACCCTGCTATTAGACCCACAAAATGGAAATTGTTAGAGAAGCGTATAGGTTACCTGTATCGCTACCTTAACAGGAAAACAAAAACTGGTATATCTAACCAGTGAAATATAGTGTAGTGATGTCTAAATAAAGTTCTATGAAAAGGCTTTGAGAATTTTTTTAATGAACCCTGTAAGTGTATGGAAACAAGTGATTATTTGATCAGTCTTAAGGGTTCCTGGATTTAGAGCAGTGTATATGTACAGCAGCTTACTTTTTATTGCAAGTACTTCAGCTAAAGTATACATAGGTTTAAAAAATTACTACTAATTAAATTTTTTCCACTGCACAAGGATTGATTTTAGGTGACAAACTTGTAGTCTTCAGACAATATTACCCTTTTACTCAAGGACCTACACAAGATGGTAGCATTTTAAAGCAGGTGAAGAGAAGGGGGTTTTGTGCATCGGCATGGTAGCAGTTAACTAGCTTTGTGAACCCCTCTGGTGATATTCTCACTTCCACTCAACATCCTGCCTCTAGAGTAAATCTTAAGAGGTTGAGGTATGGCTTCCTGCAAATAGAGGTCAAATGATAGTGCAAAACTGAAGATTGCATTTCACATCGAAGATTACCATTGCTGTACTTTACTTAAATAGTTTCAATAGTTAAGAAAGAACACAACTGCAAAAAAATTGTGCTCTGAAGTTACCAAACCAAGTGAACATTTATGGTAAAATTGCAAAGAAGGAATTGTACCAGCATTTATCTCAATATCTTAGGTATTTCTGCAATGGGAGTGTAAACAAAAATGAAAGTAGACTGTAATACAAAATAAGAATTTGGAAGAGAAAAATAATACAATTTTACGCACTCTTTAATTTTGAAGATGTGTAGATTTGTGAATTGCTTGAACTGATTTCTTCTGGATTTGTTCAACAGGCACATAACGCTATATATTTCTGTACTATCAAGTAACTTGCTGTTCATTATTTAAAAAGTTTCAATTTTTTTTTTATTGAAAGTTTGTTTATTATCGTGTAACTTTCTTATGGTTCTAAAGCAGTTAGGTTTGAGTTTCATATTTCCCTTTGGATAACCACTCAACTTGGAACAGTATACTTGCATTTAGGAGTGGAAATTTGGAGTTATGTGGTGGAAACTATTAAATAGAACGGAAATTAAAATATTTTGTAATCAAAATGAAATTTTGTCCTCCATAAGAATTCATGAAATGTCAGTTTTATTTGGATGGCATTTCCAAATTACACTTTAGAGATAGATAACAGGTTTATGTATTTTGTTTTATTTCTATGGAGTACTTAAATTCTCAAGACTGTCTTCATTTGGACTAAATAAATTGCTTAATTTCAAAGAAATTTTCCTTCATATGTACTGTACATTTAAATCATAACTTTACAAAGATGAATAAAGTTTTCGTAAAACATCAGGTAAAAAAAGACATGCACCAACTGTATTTGTTTTTAAAACCACTTAATTGCAGTAGTTCAAGAAAAAAAATGTGCCTTTCTAAACTTATCTATCTGTAAAGTTGAATAACTGTTTCATTTTCAATACATACATGCCTTTTTTAAATACATTCAAACGATATTAAAATAATCATTCAAAAGGACACATGAAGTTATCACTGTAATTAGTATGAATTGTTTAAAATTACATGAATACTGATAACTTTTCAAAATATTCAAAATTCCAATGTGTTTACTTTCAAAAGATTTGATAAAAATTACAATATTCCCATTCTTGGCCAATATAATGGGACTACTGAAATGTCACATTCAGTGACTATTTTAGGTCTTCAATCTCTATTTATGTACTCTTGCTAAAGAAACAAATTCCTTTCTCTTTAAATAAGCAATATATACAAATTTATGCAAAAAGAATTCTTTCCGTTATCTAAGACACACATGTTACTCCACAAGTTAAGTTATATATTTTTAAGTAATGAGTTATTTTTCTTTGTTTGCAATTTCTGTAAGTACTTGTTACTTCAATGCACTAGCATATACAGAAAGTACATAACATCCATTTTACTATCGTAATGTGGAGAAGACATTCTTAATTTTTGTCAAATGTACATGATTCACAACATGAGGATTAAAAAATCTTTCATTACTAGAAATGTCAGTTCCCAACACTTCTAAAACTTCCTGCAGTTTGAACTAGGTTTTAGTTATGGTATTAAATACTATTTGTCACACAATAACAAGAAAAAAATTTCAAGAATTATTGCAATAAAATTGCCATATCAATTATATATTAATGTTTACATATTATGGAAGTGTTTCGTATAAATACTGTCCTCACTCATACCTCAAATAACAGATATACGGTTCTTACAATAGACACGGGAACAATTTACTAACATAGCAATGACGTATCTGCATGCCAGTTCTTCCAGAAATTTGCCAGTTCCCAGGTAATGTATAAACCCCAAAACCAAGAAAATGAGATACAGTAAAATCCCCATGAAATTAATTACTAAGAAATTGTTTGCCCTTTCCCTTCTGCAAATAAGAATTTTAACAAAATAATTTGAGGTATTTCTTTTTTGCACATTGCAAATAACATAACATTAAATTAGTAAGACTAGGAAGTAATAAGCACAGTAAAACTGCTTCTGTTAAATGTTTAAAAAATTTGGCAACCTTTAAAAAGAAAGATATACACAATATGAAAATAAAATCTTATATATTCTGCAGTAAGATTTCAGAAACAATTTTTTAGTGTTTTGTTTTCTCATTGCTGCAGATTCAGTTCAGGATTTGAAAATGCTACACTACAGACACTTTTCACACATGAAAAGTAACACAACCTAAGTTTTTATGTCTTCCTGTGCTTATCTATTTTCTCACAAACCCAGAGGTAGAAGAAAATAAAGAAGAAAATCTATTGTATCAAGTAAAAATATAACAAATATTAGGGATATCAGAGACAAAACAGGTTCTATTGAAATCCCATGTTAGGAGGGGCATACTCTCAAAAGAACTAGCAGTTATTTTCGAAGGCAAATATTACTGTAATATCTATGACAAAATGGAGATAACTTTCCTATCAATTAAACTAATTAAATTAACATTGTTCATTATTGATCTACTTATGCCCATTCACACCACTGAGTAATTGTATTTACATTTACATACTTTCTTCAATTGAAGCTTTCACATTCAGAAAACCAACATTGCACATAAGTTTCAACCACTTGAGTTTCAAAAACAGGAATTTTTCCTCACCATCAAAACAAGATCTGAAGAGCATTGCCATTAAAACAAAATAAAGTAGCACTTTTTCATAGATTGAACTAATAATGTTTTAAAGGTATTAACGATTATGCTAGGGCAGGTAGTATACATGTGCAAATTACCATCCATTTACAGAAGAAGTAGCACTATAAGTGATTCTGGAGAAATGATAATAAAGTGGTTTCGTAATGTTTGCTAGCATCTAAGCGTCTAAGACTGTGCCTTTCATTGGGATAAACCTGTAATTAAAAAGATCAAGTAAACAAAAAGTAAATCATTTTGACAGATTAAGAACTAAACGTGCATTGACACATCATAATTTTTACAAACCTGGAGTTGATATGGTTTGCCAGCATTCACTAATGCACTGATGAGTTGACTTGTATGAAAGAAATGGACGTTTTCATCAATGAGGCCATGAATTATAAGAAGTCTGTTTTCACTGAAAATGCACAAATTAATATTTCAGAAAATGCAAAAGAGCCTGTTTATTACAAAATGAATGACATTAAAAGCAAGTAATAGTGGCGGCTAATGAATAAATGTTCAGGGTAGGCCAAACAGATTACTGAACAGCAGCAGATCTAGGAAGGGAGCATAGGGGCCATGCCCTACCTCAATCCAATTGTTTTGTAGTTTTATTAACTTTATTCAAAAATATTGTCTAACTGGTATCATTATATTCCAAAGCATTATTTTCAAGAAGCATGTGCAGATGTAATTTCAAGCTAATCAGATTTTAAAAAAAGTGTTGTGAGTTTGTGTTGCTCTGACAAAATTCAGAAATAAGATTCAAATTTGTTTCTAGCTTTTGAAAAATGTTTTATGTTAAAATATCTGTCTCTATTCCAAGTACTCTCCTTATTTGAAAATACAAATACAATCAGCCAACAGTAACTAGCTTTTACGTTACTACCTGTTAGCCACTTGTGTGAATCATACCATGCAGAATTTAATTTTTTTGTCTTTTTCTCACCAGCGCAGTGTACAACCGTACTCAATATAGGAGTAAGTTAGCCATTGTTTCCCTACTTTGTTAAGACCTTCGCAGTTCATCTAGAAAGTGCTGAAAATCAACCTCACACCAAATAAGCCACAGATTTTCTGGAAACACCACTCCAATTATCTCCACTCATCAAGTTTACTACAGCAACAGAAGTGAAAGAAATCCTGCGTGTGCTCCCAAACATGAAAACTCCCTGGTTACGACTTCATCACCAGCTATGTTTTGAAGAACCTGCCAAAAAGGCAATTCCACTGCTAACCTCTTTTTCAATGCTGTCTTCAGTTTAGGACACTTTCCATCACAATGGAAAGTATCTCAAATTATAATGATTCATAAACCAGGCAAAGCAACGCACGAATCCGTCTTTTAAAGACCCATTAGCCAACTCATTCTCTTATTGAAAGTCTTAGAAAAACTGCTATTGGAGAGATTAAGCCCAATTCTGGAAGAACTCGAATAGTTTCCCCATCAAGAATTTGGTTTTCGAAAGAAACATTCAACCCTGGAACCAATTCACCAAATAATAGACATAATTAATAAAACTTTCAAACAAAAGCAATACTGCTCAGCCGCTTTCATTGACAACAGTCAACCCTGCAATAAAGTTTGACATATGGGACTTCTTTACAAAATAAAAAGATGTCTCCCTCATCAATGGTACATAATTCTCAGTTCCTTTCTGACAAACACTCTTTCAAGTAAAGTTTCATAACGAACTATCCTCTTTTTGACTAACAGAATCTCGAGTGCCCTAAGGAAGTGTGCTTGGCCTGATCTTGTACTTATTATAATTTACTGCTGACCTACCATAACATGATGCCATCACACCGCAACATACGCAGATGACACAGCAGTACTGATTACCAACAATGATTCTGTTGAAGCATCTAACATTCTAGAAAATAATCTGAATGAAACTTTTGTGTGGTTTAAAAAATGGTGAATTAAACCAAATAAATCCAAATCTGCACACATAACCTTCACTCTAAGAAAAGATACTTGTCCCCCTGTAAAAATGAATGACAAACAATTACCTCAAACTGAAATAGTAAAATATCTTGGTCTGCACCTCAAATGAAGACTAACCTGGACAGCCCACATTTTGAAAACATGAAAGGAGATGGACCTAATTTTAAAAAAACTCTATTGGATGATAGAAAATCGTCCCTCTTTCTCAGCAATAAATTACTAGTATACAAGGTGATATTAAAACCAGTTTTGACTTTTGGATTACAACTCTGGGGAACAGCTAGTCATTCCAATATTGAAATTCAACAGAGATTTCAATAAAAAATTTTACGATACATAACTAATGCACCATGGTATGTATCTAATAATACTTTACATAATGATTTGTAGATTCCATCTATCCATCAGACCATTACAGAATTTAGCAGAAAATATGAAAAAAGACTTGAAAACCACTCAAATTATCTAGCATTGAACATCTTGGACAACAGTGAAGACATTAGAAGAATAAAACGACACCACCCTCTAGATCTCAGCCATAGATATAAAATCGCAAAATAGTTACATAGATGACACCTTAATTGCAACAATAATTAAAAATATGTAATCGCAGGATTAAGAAAAAAAAAAGATTTTTTATCTGAGAAGTGCTGTCACAGGACAACACTTCACTCAAGTTAATTTTATTTATAAATAATTCATTGAATGTTAATTTACAGAACAAATTGTGAATAAACAGTTGATTTAACTGTAAATTTGATGGAAATTGGAGTCTTTTGTGCAGGCAGGCAGCAAGAGAACTTGTTGGCCTATGCACAACACACATGTGTCGAGTATGGACACAGCAGGCTGCTGCTCTTCACTCACTACCGGGCCTTTTCTCAGAATACAATGCAAAGTGAGGTAGCGCCCGGGCATGACTACCCTGAGGTGAGTAAGCAGGCGCATGTCTCTGCAGAAAGAGATGGGACATCACATGACGCACTGGTTGTTAGAAAATGCTTGAATGGAAATCAGTTGTGCCACGATAATGAAATGTTCATTATACATTAGCAGATGAATAATACTTACACCATATTAAAATTGTAGGAGTCATTTAATGTTTTTATTATTATGAAATGCATTAAACTAGTACATATTCATCAGGGTAGACATTGCCTTCCTTGCCTACCCCAAGAAGCCGTCACTGGTAATAGAATAATTTTCTTGGGGTGAACGGAGAATAGTGTCACATTTTGATCTACATTTAAAATTTTGCTCAGCGAAAAGAGAATTGAGGCATTCTGTTAGTTAGTTTATAGCTAATATTAAATCATTTCGTGTTAAAGAGATGATAATCATCAATACATTGGTCACAGAAGCAAAAAAGAGAACTTATGGAAAACTTTTCTGAGTGTGACATGGCATAGTGTACAGGTGTATGTTCTGCCACATTATTTAACACAAAAAAATCACTTTGTTTACTTTGGATGTCATACTGCCATTTTTTGACTGACAAAAACAAAATATGAATAGTAATATACATAATTTTGCTAGTTTTCCACTTACTCATCTGGAAACTGATTAACATAAGTGAGAATAGAACCGTTTTGATAGCCTTGCTCATTGTTCTCGGGTAGATCCATGTATCTTTCTGTGTATCCAGTATCATACAAAGTCCAAGACGTAACTGGAGCTCCTGCAATCGCAACCTGAAAACATAAAGAAGCAATAAAATTTACGTTTTTCAAATGATGAAATATTTGTAATATAACTGACACTGTTTACGTTTTTAAGGTAGCCCATTTGGAAAAACAAATTTTTACCTTGAATACTTCTGGGTATCGAGCAAGTGCCATAAGACTGAGATAGCCACCATAGGACCAGCCGTGAATGGCTATTCTATTCATATCAATAAAACCTAAACTCTCTGCTAACCATGTCAAAACTTCAACTTGATCAGCTAATTCTACTCTTCCCTGCAATGAAATTAAAATGTCAGTTAGGAGTAAAGTAAACACATTTTTTACTTTTTTTGTTTGAAGGTCTGATTCAAAGCAACCACAGGAAAACAATATTTACATTTTTGTTTCAACATACACAACAGATAAATAAAATGCGGAAAGATTACTTTAGTAATTACAAGAAACTCAATGATGTAAGAGATGTGATTTAGATGACATGCAAAAGGGGCTAATATATCCTAAACTTATCACAGAAAAAATAATTCAGAATGGCCACTTTTCTAGGGGCAAATTTCTGTTGTTGTTTTTTTTTTAATTGTTTCATCCTGCCAAATTTGTTATACACTTCACAATTTTTAGAGAAAATATTAAATGAAAGAGATATTAAAACCCTGTTATTGAACATACACTTTTCTCTGGTATATCATAATCTCTTGCACAAAGCACTGATGGACACACTGTGATTCAAAACACTAGGTACATTTTGTAATTTTTTATCAGATCATTAATATCACCACGAAAAAGACAAAATTAACGATATTTTCTTCCCAAATAAAAATTGTGCCAAAATGTACAAATATTATGAAAATATTAATGGTTACTTTTATAATCTCAAAAATTTTCCACTCTTCCAATAATTCTCCTAAACATTTTCTGACTTTTCCAGTTCAATGAAATTTCCTAATTTTTCATGGTTATTCAGAAGATGGCCATTCTGGTAACACAAGAGGGATGAAGCAATTTAAAATTTAAATTATGACAAATGAAAAAACAACATAGTGAACGACTTTTAACAGCACTCTGATTTCAATTGTCACATGTTTTATGTGGCTAGGAATAGTTTCATTAACATGAAAATATCAGTTACAATGAGTCACAAAAACACTCTTTTAAGTATTCTCCAAAATGGAAAATTTATAATTCTTTTAATACTTGAACACAATTACAATACTACCACATAATGAATAAATGGATTTTAATAAAGTGTAATTGCTAATATAACAAAATACAGTTTTTCAATCATTGTACACAAAGTATATCATTGAAATTCTTTTATATAATAAGAATCCCTGGGTGCTTTCTATATAGTTTTTTCATAATTATCAGCATTCCTTTGTCCAAGCTGAGGGAAATACTTTGTTTCGCACAGAAATCTAATTATTAGATAATCATTCTTACCATTCTTCCCCTGAGGTGACTTTCAAAATGAAGACCTCGATGCTGTGAACCTCTTGAGTCTATAGCAACAACACAGTAACCTTGAGCTGCCAGCATATGCATCCGTAACTGTCGCATGCCCTAAAAGACCAAACAAGACCAATAAATGTTAAGAGATATTATTTAGTTATAATTGGAAATATGCAACTATTGCCATTTCTTACTTTAAATGTATTAGACACCAGTTGTACTTCTGGTCCTCCATAAATATTGAGAACAGTAGGGTATTTTTTTCCTGATTGAAAACAATGAGGTTTGAACACCATAGCATATAGCAAATCTCCTGATGAGATCTGATGAGTATACAGCTCTGGACAATAAAACTGTCCTTCAAGAACAGAGAGAACTAAAAAACAAATACACAAAATCAATTAGTAATGTAATCCTAATAAATGAAAGAAATTTACAATTAATTATGTAAAAGATGGCTGCTAAATGCTACAGTATGTCAATACTAGAATGAGTTTGAACTAGAACACTTGGGTATATTTCCTTGGACATATATACACCATATATTTTTATCTGTATGAGTCTAATACTGTTAAAAAATTAATATCAACATTTGGTTGGAAATATGTGTTTTGGATATTCCTGATACCAAACAAATACATTGTCATATGTTTTTGTTGTTGTTATTTTTCAAAACATCCGTCTGGCTATGAACAACAGTAGGGTCAGGCTGTTCCAATTTAGTTGCCCGCGGGCGGGCACTGCCTGAGACTAGCGGGCAGAATGCTGTCAACATTCGCTGCCGGCGCCTGGCGAAATATAAACTCTCAGGGTGCGAGATGGCCTTGGCCTTTGGCGACAATTCGTCGCTGATAGCTGAAGTAGGGAGCGGAGGGCACAGCGGGGCTCATACTCTTCTGAGAAACTTTTAAGTTTAACAGAAAACGTAAAGTTCGATTCAATTCAACAATATTTTATAAAATTTTAGACTTATTTTTCTTAACAAGTGTCAGTCCTTACGCTGTTGCGATACGTAGAACGCGCTTCAATGTCTTGTCCTCAAGTTGGGTTCTTTCTTTGATTTTTATTATTTTCATCGCAGAGAAAAGCTGCTAACAATAATATGTTGACGCAAACATAGACAAAACCTTAGCTGTATTTTATCAAGCTTGGGGAAGACTTCCACATGTCAATTCTGATATCATCACAACAAATTAAGGGTATTAAAATATGTTCTTTAGAAGTAGGGAGTTCTGCAAATCAATTGCCTCCAATTAGAACGACGATAGCAAGGTGAGACAGAAAATGGAGTTGTGGCTTCCTCTGCCAGCCATCGCACTACTCACATTGCTTCCATGAAAAGAAAAGCGAATGTGATAAGAGCACTACCCCGTCCAGAACCTCGTCCTCGACTAGCCACGATTGCACGCGGACGCGCCGGCGGGCGCCCGTGCCCGCCAGAGCCCGAGTTGGAACAGCATGCACAATATTTTAACCAAAACTGATACTCCTAGGTTGATGTGGCGATGGCATGGTCCTTTCAATTTGAAAAAATCTTTTAATTTTTAGGGGGTTCTTTACATCAAGCCATTGCAACAGTTTAAAGTTTTCTCAAAACTGGCTCAAAATTTTTTTCTTTAACGTTTTTGCTTCAAGCAGGGCAGGGTTTATAAAAATAGGGGAAGGTTTGGTTTTCAGTTAAACCTCTGAAATTTCAAACTTGCAAAAGTTGAAACTGATATGGATCTCTTCTTATAAATACATTAATAAACACAAAGATTTTTTTAAAATGAAATCTGTTCTGCAAATTTAGATCCTTGATCACACATACAAATTTTTAAATATATCATCATCATCAACTGCAAGGATTAGACTTGTTCAGTCTGTTCCAGCTCCTGAAAACTGCTTACTCCATCTTTTCAGTGGTCTTCCACATTTCTTCTTCCCTTCGGCTTGTAGATCAAGGCAACTTTGACTATCCTTACTTCGGACATTCTTAATACATGATTTTTCCATTTTTCTCTGTATTCATTAATATTGTCATTCACACTTAAAATTTTTAATTCATTTCTAATTTCTTCGCTTTTCTTGTGATCAAGAAGTGTATAACCTGCTACAGTTCGAAGAAACTTCATTTCAGCTGATTCTAATCTTCTAATTTGGTCTTTAGTTAATGTCCAACATTCACTTCCGTATAACAGCATGGGTAGGGCCATTGTTTTGTAGAGTTTCAGTACAGTTTCTTTTCGGACTTTATTTTTCAAAGTTTGAGCTATTGTACCACAGAAGTGTCTATATTTGTTTAATTTTATTTGTAAATCATTATTTTTATAATATGTTATTTTATAGCCAAGGTAATTAAATGCATTTACTTGTTCTACTATATATTTCTCCAAGGGCTATTTTGGCTCTTATTGGTTCACAACCCCTAAATGGCATGATTTTAGTTTTGTCTATTGATATAATCATATTATATTGCTTAGCTATATTATCTAATTTATATATTGCTTCTTGGATACAGTCTTCTGTGGAGCCTATAACTACTTGATCATCTGCAAACAATACTGTGGTAATATTTACATTATTTACTATAAATTGTCTATTTAAAATTTTTAGCCACTCAATTATGACTTCGTCAATATATATGTTAAATAAGGTAAGTGACAATGGGCACCCTTGTCTTACACCTTGATTAATGATTGCAGTTTGTTTTCCAGTTTTTGTTGTTCTTATTTTTATTACATTTTCTCTATACAGGCTCTGTATAGTTCTTATTCAATGTTTTGGTACTTCTTTCTTTTTTAATGTTTTCCATAGTAGTGTCCTCCTAACTTTATCAAAAGCCTTCTCATAGTCGATGAACAGGTAGAAGGTTGGCAAATTTTGTTTGCGTCTTTTCTCAGTTAATTGGGCAATTGTATATACACAGTCACTGCAAAATCTTCCTCTCCTAAATCCATGTTGGGCTTCTGAGATTTTGTTTTCCATTAGTGGTTTTAGTCTTCTTCCTATTATATTAGCATAGATTTTATAGCAAGAGTTCAATAAGCTTATTCCTCTACAATTGCTACATAACGTTGTGTCTCCTTTTTTATATACAGGACAGATATATGCTTCATTCCATTCGTCCGGAACATATCCTTCATGCCAACATGTATTTATGAAAGCTAGTAATCTTCGTTTAAACTGTAGGGTTGCATACTTCTCCTTTTAAAAATATGAGTAGCTTTTTGTAAAAAATTAAATATGTAAACAAGTTTTTTCTCAAAAATGGCTCCAAATTTTCTGTCTGAATAGAACGAAGTTTGCTTTGTAATATGCCAGATAGCCAATTTTTGTTAAAATCTCTTGAATTTCAAAATTGTCTGCCTCCCTCCTACAACTATGTTATTAAAAATAGCCTAATGAATGAGCCTTCTTAATGAAATCTATTTCTCAATATTAGAACTTTTTTCAAAGTATTAGTATTTTTCATATAATTTGGAGTTGTACAGAGACAAAGTAAAAAGTTGTTTTGAACCTGTCTTACACCATCCACACTGAAGCTAAATATTTCAAACTTCATGCAATCTATTCCTCAATATATCTTTAAACTAATTAATTCATTACACTTTTTTCAAAACATGAGGAATTTTAGAATATTTTTTAGTTATACTGTTTGAGTTTTTCAAGCGATTAACTGAATAGGATAGCAAGGCAAGATACTAAGTGTTACGAACAATACAACTACTACCTGTACTACTTTTAAAACAATCATTTCCATCACCTCATGTTACATCATATCACTGGCTTAGTGAACAGCACAATTTTTGGATGGGTAGGCCAATTTAAATATGTATTACACTGGCTGGTACCCAGCGCGTTGCTGCCGCAGAAGAAATAATTGAGGAAATATTCCTCTCCCCCTCTCTCTTTCTTTCCTCACTCTTTTTCCCCTTCTCTCTTTTCTCTCTCTCCCTGCCCCTCTGTCTTTTTCCTCTTCTCTCATTTTCCTCACTGTCTGTCTCCCTTTTTCCATCTGTGTCTCCTATCCCCCCGTCTCTCTTCTTCCCTGGTCTCTTTTCTTCCCTTCTTTATCTCTTCTTCCCCTCTCTCTTCCTTCTGTCTGTCTCTCTTCTTCCCCTCCGTGTCTCCTCTTCTCTGCTATGTCTCTTCTTCCCTTCTGTGTTTCTTCTTTCCCTCTGTGTCTCTTTTCCCCCACTCTCTGACTCTCTTTTTCCCTCTTTTTCTGCTGTTTCCCTCTCTCTCTCTACTTCTCTCTATTTCCTCTCTCTTTACCTTTCACATTTTCTCCCTCTCTCATTGTCCCTCTTTCTCTTTTTCCCTCTCCTCTCCTCAACTTACGTCACCTCCTCCTCATGTTCTCCTTGACCACCTCACCCCACAGCACTTCCCAGCAACAATGAAGCTCACGTAAATAGGGAATTGTATTTAACTGAAGCACCATCATGTGCTGTAGAGCCATCTAGTAGAGTTACAATAATTGTACTATGCCTATGTTCTTCCTGCAAGTATAAGCAAGAAGTTAACACTTTTTTATTGCAATTGGATGCACGGTACGGCAGCGCATTGAGTATGAACCAAAAAACCAATATTTTAACAGTTATTCTGCTATTCGAGCGGAGATGAAGCCAACAAATAGGAGATAATTAAAAATTGGTCCAGTTGTTCTTGAGATATAAATGGTTTAATTAACCTGACTTTGTTTTGTTTAATCAGTATTTAGGACTGTCTGTTTTTAGTAATTTGAATATAAAGTAACATTTCCAAGAGATTTTTATAGACAGACCAACACTATAACTTTATTCAATAAATCACATAATTTCACAGTCGGATAATTATAAAAACAGCAACGTTTCGGAGAACAGTTGTTTCTCCATCATCAGGCCATACAGTGATAAAATTAGATGATAACGATGTGAACAAGAACATAGTCCTATGATGATGTTCGTACATACAGTTTATAGTCATGAGCATAAGTAGTTAAAAGACGTTTACAGATGGTTATATTCAAATTTGTTTTGTTTACTTAAATTCTGCCCATTGTTGAGAAGGTGGGGTAATACTGAGAAGCGCTGGACCAGCAAAAAACGAAATATAATGTTCAAAAAGATCTCACCCTTGTAGAATATGGTGTGAAAAATGTTTCTTTGAGGTCTTTGGTCTCAAAATTTTAGTTTTAAAGGCCCTAGAATGCTTCGTTTAGGAATTATTTAATGATATAGATCCTACCGAGTGTAGCGGGTTGTATTTACATGAATATTTTGTTTTTTATTCTCCCGTGCCATGTAGCCCCATTTTCCCGATATTTGATCAGTTATTCTGCTATTCGGGGCCAAGATGAATCCAACAAAACAGAAATAATTAAAATTGGTCCAGTCATTCTTGAGTTATAAATGGTGTAACACAACTTTGTTTTATACATATATATTTACAATTTTTTGAGGTTCATTAGTATTTTGACAAACAAACACTTCCCTAATCTTAGTATTGGTATGCAAATCAATAACTCTACTGCCGGAATGATTGTATCTTGAACGATATAAAAAGCAAAACATGAAGACAGCAGTTACTTAAACTGTACTTGTTATACTAGTTACAACTAAAGTATTCAAGGAACTTCAAGAACAGGAAATCAATTTATATGAAAACTTAACCATTAATTTTCAATTAGTTATTGCCCAGAAGAATAAATCATACCAGAGATGTTAATTTCCAACCTTCCTCAAAGCTCTTAAACAAATAAAGTTGAAACTTGCTTGTGTTGTTCCAATGCTTTTGAAGTTTTTGATTAATTTCAGAAATCAAAAATTGGAAAATCACAATTTTCAATGCCTAAAATTACTTTTTTCTGCTCTGAAAATATTTTGAGAAATTTACACGTTTTCCTCATATATTTTTATTACATTTTATCACAATTATTTATCGGCTTCAGTTGCATATATATTGGATTTGGTTAGCGTTTCGAACTGTTATACCCAAGGTCACAGGTTCAAATACAATTGAAGCCATAAATTTTGAGGGATCTTCACACGCCTTCCTTCAGAAGAAGTAAAGCAGGCTGTTTCATGTTGTAAATTTACCCTAGCCTAAAATATGTCCCTGAGCTACATCGTAACCACCTGTTTTATCACCCAAGTGATACCTTCTTCTGCTGTTAGATGGTGAACGGAGCATAGTGAAATTTGTGTGCTCAGACAGAAGAGCAGGGCTGATGGCCTGAGCCTCACCCCATAAAATAAAGAATAAATGAATAATATACAATTAGAGCTGATGAATGTGATGTTAAGTTTTCTAAATAAACACTCTGAACATCTTAGGTAACAATGCTGGCGTAATTTAGTCAACTTACCAGGTGCTTCGAAAAGGTATCCAACAGGAGTAAGCGTAACACCTTCCACAGTCCAATCTGCATGAGAAATGCGGAACACTTGACATGCTGGTAACTTCTGAATATTACTATATACTGCTACAAACATGGTACATTCCTGAAATAGAAGTGAGAAGCTGTATTGACATTTCAATCATAAGACAAGCAAACATTCATTCTTAGAGCAATGGTTCCACTCTCTCAGCTATTCAATTTCTATGTCCGTAGATTAGAACTGTCACTTACAGACAAAACAACTGCAACTAATGATTTTTGTTAAATAAAATCTCGAATAAGTTTTTTAAGGAAACAGAAATAATTGAAAAAATTAACAAATAAAGATCCTAAACTGTGTAGGTTGTCACAAAAAGATGTAGATAAGAAGATATACCTTTCTTTTGATCTATGAATTGGTGCTAAACAATATTAGTAAATGTCTGGGAACCAATAAAATCAAATCATTATTTACCTTATTGAAATCAACATTGTATGAATAACCAGGCCTAGTGAGAAGCCGTACTTCACCAGGTCTACGAAGACTAACAACATACAAATGTTTTTCTAAAGGTGTTTCTCGAAGTCCTAAGAAATACACTAGCTGCCTCTCTGAATCAACCCAAAGGTTACGACCAAGAACTTCCCATTCTCCTGATGTTAAGGCAATTTTCTGGCCAAGACGAGGTTGAAGAAAAACACCTGAAAAAATAAACATAAAATAAACCTAACAAAATAATGACTAATATGATGTTGCAATACAGAAAAGTTGTTCCATTGGCAAACATGCATTATTTGCAACCAAAATTTGAGACCAATCTTAATATTCTCTTTCATATAAACCCGATCTTATTAATGAAGCAAAATACCTTCTTGATATCTACCTTCATACAATGCCTATTTTCAATTCACAAGATTCATGCATTCATTTTACATATCAAATTTCATTCAAAACATTCATGCACACAGAGAATTATCTTGTTAGAATTATCTTGTTAGACTAGACGGAGGAGCTCATTATTCATAGAATATTTTAAGGAGCAAATATTTTCAAACTCAACATCAAAGTAGATTTAAGATCACAATAGAGGAATGTTTGTAATTAGATCCTAACATTTTTTGTTAAAAAAATGAATAGTTAAATGATTTTAATTTCATAAATTTTGAAATGATGTAGAAAAAAACAGCTTCCACAACAACACCCGATAAATGCAGGCAAAATCATTCAGTTACACATTTCATACTTGTTGACAATTTTCAGATTTCTAGATGTATGTTTTCTGTATTTCTAGATTACCTTTTATGCTAATTATCATAACTGGGTACATGATGCCTGAAAGAAATACGTGATAAAATAATTTTGCTTTTAAAATTTTGATTCATCATAAATATTCAAAGAATTTGTTTTTTGCTTACTAACTCTGCTACTTTTATTGCATAATTATTTAGTCATTTTTGTTTTCTTAGTTCATAGCATTAAATGAACATTAAATTACACAATATATCATAAAATGTTCCAAAAATACAGATGCATTCTCATGCAATTTACAATAACTGTGTTTATATTGATTTATTACCTTCACTACTAAATGAATGCATTATTGCAAAAGAATATTGTTGTAACTGTATTTAATAAAAAAGTAAGTAAGGGAGTAGTATTAAAAATAATTTGATTAAATTCAAAGTTTCATCATCACATTCTCATTCATCACTGTTTTACAGACAGTCAACATCTTAAAGAAATCTAAAATTGTGATCTTTGAAAATTAAAAATCTGAAATGTGAGACGCCCTACACCCACACTACAGTTTTTAACAACAAGATCAATCTTGTACCAACAAATTCATTAAAAATACACACAAAAAGAGGAACATTCATCACAACAAGAAACAACAGCAATAGCTGACATCATACTAATATAGAAGTTTGCCTATATTTTTAAAGTTTGTGAGACCTTAATCTTTACAAAATGATTTTGAACTAGTAAAAGATAATGTAATAATAACAAAGGAGCTTTCTCTCAGAGCATTGCAAATGCTTGGGTCAATACATATCTAAACTCTCTTCAAATAATTGATGCAGAAGGTACAAAAATGGAGATAACATGCAATGAGATCTACATGAAAAGCAATGTCACAGAATTGGAAGGAAAGTAATTCTGATTTCTACTTTATGGGAGTAGAAATATATAAAGAATTGAAGTGAAATGTGACTTTACTGCGCACTAAATGGAGAGTTGAGCTCAGTAGGGTAGAGTACGGTTGCTCACTTTCCATCCTTTCAAGTGATTCTTCAATGCCATTACTCATGCCTGAGACATGAGCAGTTATTAGATAAAGGTGTCGAAAGCCTGTTTCTTCACTGGCCCATATAAATCGCACTTCACCAGGTTCATTTCCAGATGGAAAGAAGTAAAGAAGGTCATTCACCTACACACAAAAACAAGCCTTAAGTAAACAAATTAACACCAACTACATCTATAATATTATTATTATTATTAGTAGTAGTAGTAGTAGTAGCAGCAGAAATATAATAATAATAATAATAATAATAATAATAATAATAATAATAACAACAACTACTACTACAACAAAATGTCCATGTTTGTTGTATGTATGATATATGCAGAAGGCAATGAATTGTCTTGTAACAGTAATTAAGATTACTTAACTCACAAAATTCATAAACTGTACAAAAGATTCACTCACAGCTATCTTTAACACTGGGGAAGAGTAATATAAATTTTTTACATAAATGCTAAACAAAGAGAGCATTGCTCGATTGTAAATTCTGCTGAAGAACAATAGATAATGAAAGATTGGAAATGGGAAATTCTGCTACAATTATATATTTTCAAATTTTTCATGTAAACCACTGAATGAAGCAAGATGAATAATTTGGGAAAAGTTGGAAATATCAGAAATGTTACCTTGTAGTTCAAAATGATTCCAATGGATGAAGACAGTATATACCTTTGGTAATCTATCCCTTCCAACACCGAATGTGCTGCACGAGTTTGGCACTTTCAATATTTCCCATTTCCAGCCTTCAATTATTCTAATATTCTACTTCACATTCAACTTTTCCAGAATTGTGCACAAGAAAGAATAGAATTTATTGTCTTATTATAAGTTATCTATGATCAATCTTCAGCGAAATATTGATGACTTGTCAAATTAACCAATTATATAGTCATAAGGTACAGTGTAATGAATATATACTACAATAAAGTGTGTACAATGAGAAAAATAGTAGAGATGTTGTCTTTGTCATTATTTCTTTCTAAATAATTGTAAGAATTAATAATTAAAAACATTATTAATAATGAAGAGTTGTAGCTACTATAACCTATAATAATCATCACAGTACTATGAGCCTACAATTTAACAGAAAAAAAAAAGGAAGACTGATTCATAAAATATTTACAATACTGCAAAAACAATAATGCTGGGTTTTTACACTTTTATGCATTCTTATTACAAAGTTCTAATCTAATTTTAAGTAGAGCTTCTACTGTCAGGTATTAATTTACATAATTAAAACAATTGAAAGGCTCAGTAGAACAAGGGGTTTTCCCACACTTTTTGTGAAATTGAGTTATTAGCATTAAATAAAACTTCAAATTTTATTCTTTTAGAAAAATAGGTTATTTAAATCCAGTATGAACTTGTATGCAAGTGTACTGAGTTGTATTATGAAAGTTCTAGTGAACCCTCAATATTTCAGAACTAGATCAACGTGGGATTAGCCCCTTGTTCTACTAAGCCCTTCAATTGTGCAAGTAAGGGTTAGTGAAACAGTATTTTGAAGTTTCATGCTTTTATATATTGAGGAAGTTGGTTGTACAGTTGTACATCCTTGTAAACAGTATTTCACTTGTAAAGTTTGGTGGTATGATGTTATATGAACAATTTTGTCTAGTTTTACATGTTGATTATATATCATTGAATTTGTCTCTTGATTTTGAAGTGTGAGTTTCATTTGCACAATATTTTCATATATAAATAAGAAAGGTAGAGAATAAGAATCTTTCGACTTGACATTTACAACTTGTAGTGTCAGAAATACAGTATCCACGTATCCACCTTTTTTTGAATAATTAAAACTTTTGGGACATGATTGTGTTACCCCAAAATGAAATTCCATAATTTCTAGAGAATGAAGAAATACTTACATTTATCCAGATGTCCGAGTGCTGTGTATATAGAACCTGGACAGCAGGAGTTGGAGGGTTCTAGATTATTTTCGACATTGTAGACGTTGGGTGGTGGTTCAGTAAAATTATCAAGAGATAAAAGCACCAGTTCAAGTCTTTGTTGTCGTCTATCTAACAGTTGAACCCATATGCTGCAAAAAGTACAAAACATAATATCTGAAGTGTTAACTTTTATTTTGGAAAAGTCACAATGAGTCAGTTAATATATAATGGATAATTAATATTTTGAACCTAATACTGTATATCCACCATCAAAATTAAATTTTAAATAAACATACTGTTCTGAGCTGGGAGTCCAGCCCACTCGAACAACATATTCCATCCAGGGAAACATTACTGACAATGGATACTGGAGCTCTAACGTTTCAACATCAACAATTTGAAGAGCTTCATTTAAACGGAACTGAACAATTTGAGATTGGATTTTGCATTTGGAGTTCCAGCACGAGGAAACCTGGAAGGTAATTATGATTATGAACAAATTTGCAATATATACAGATGATAAGATTTTTTTCTATGAACAATTTAATAAAAGTATATAATTTTACCTGAATTCTTCGATTTCACCAAATTTGAATTCGATGATGGGAAGCAAAATATTTTTACTTCACTTTCATCAACCATCTTCATACACTATTCTGTATATGCCATCTATGAAACAGTAAAACACAATTAAAAAAAAAAATCTTAAGTTCGCTATAATATTTTCCCTTGCTAATAAAATTGAATGAGAATTACATTTAAGATATTTACATACAGAACATTTTGGTTGCCACCAATAACCTTGATATCTATTAATTCCTCTTGCATTACATATGAAGTATACCAGCACTTAGAGGATCATCAGCTAAACTTCGTCCTCCTTTGTGAGCATATGTTAATCGTACAGTACTCCCTACAGAGAAGGATTGAATTAAGAATGATTTGCTTATTTCAGAATTAAAGCCTATCAATAATTAAGTTACAAGACAACAGAAAAAGAGAATTTAAAACTGGTTTTATCTGGAAAAAGGTGTCAAATCTGGCAAATGTTGGAGATGGATACTAAAACCTACTTACAAAGATTATTAAATTAATTTGATATGAAAATAAAATAAGGTCTATAATTTCAGAAAAAGCTAATTAATTAAATTTCTAATATTCTACAGAAAACATTTTTCTGGTAATTGTAATGCTTTATACAAAATAAATAATAATATAATATAATTTTAAGGAATATGTTGTTGTCTGTTACCTCATTATAAATGTTAAAAATATTCTAACCTTCAAATCATATGATTAATACTATTTGTTTAAGGTTTCAACACTTTTTGGGGGTCTTTTTCAAAAATTGTAACTTAGGTCCAAAAATTTACAAGTGAGTCCAGTCTTGTAAACAGACTGTTAAAATTTTAAAACTATTGACTGGCATTTCATTTAAAAATTGTCAATATTTAAAAGGCATTAGAATAAAAAACTATGGGAATGCCATTTGCAAATAAAAAACATGAAACCATTCAATAAAATAAAACCATACCTGTGAATGTATGAGATACCCATATGTCACTGTTACATATATATGCTATGAGATCTGGATTAGAAAAAGCAAACTTGTGGATTTAATTTTGCACCACAGGAATTTGTGCGCAACTCTGAAGGGAAGAGAGGACCATTCTAGAAGAATAATTGAAACAATTATGACATTTGCTAAAATTTATAAATTACTGAAATAAAATTATTCCAAAAGCAAAAAAGGGGAACCCACATCTCAAACTTACTGTAAATCCTGAGTCTAAACATTGGAACAAACTACTGCAAGCAGGGAAGACAAGTTTTCCGGAGGCATGATGCAATTCATAAGACGTAATTCCCAAGTAGCTAGGCGTTTCCTTTCCCATAAAAGCTGCTCTTCTCTTGAAAATCTGTTTATATATAATTGATTAGGATCTAAAAATTACACATAAAACAAAGATACAAAATTTTCGAAATCCGTTACCTGCTCATGCTGGACAAATTTTGAAAATTTGCTTCTAGAACAGGTTGCCAAGTTAATCGATGGCCACTGCTATGATGATCAGAGTTTGTCACATCAGCATACAGAAGAGTAGTTTCCCAACCATTTGCTGGTGTACTTAAAAAGTATATTCGAGTTCTTCCATCAGACAAAGTCCGAAATGATACAGCACTTGGTACCATTGTAGATAAACTTGTCAGTTGTCGCCTTAAATCACATACTACGTTTCGTAATTCTGCCCAAGTTCTTTTACCTTTGCCATCACCACCACTAGCACTGCTGTTGCTCTCACTAAGTTCTTCATTTGCATGGACATCCATTATCTTCTTTTTCTAATAAGATTTGTACAAAGGTTGGTCATGTGGAAAATATGAATTTATTTCATTGTTACACTCTTGGCTATTCAATATGTCAATGACAGAAGAAAAATTGAAAGACCTTGTATTTAAATACACATGTTGTACAGGAGAAATCAAAACATATATTCATTCAATTCAAGTCTTCACAATTCTATTCATTTGAAGATACAAATAACCAATTCTCTTTATAGGATAGCACCAGAAAGCACTCACCTAACAACTATTTTAATTATCTGTATTCAAGTTTTCTTCTTTGGTAACATACTTAGGCTGTAAATAAAGAAAATTGACATATCAATAATAACGAACTTATCACTCCCGAAATAAAGGCGTAATACACCCAGAAAGTAAATGACAGCACTTATTCAAATATGCTTTGTATATGGAGTTCAAAGAGCAACAGCTGGGAGCAATAACCTGTACACGTTAAAAAAGAACAGCACGACTGATCTACACCATGAATGACACGTACAGCAAGTACACAACTATACACAACCTTAATGAACTACGTATTGTCAATATCTGCTTATCACTTCGTTTTTCTGATTCACTGTTTTGACAAACAACTCAGGTGCACTTATACATAGATATTGAAAATTAATCTGAGAAATGCCAAGGTTGACATCGCACTTGGGCCCCTGACATGAAAGCTCACCTTCAATACAGATAATATTAAATAAAACCCTTCAAAAATAAAATTATCTTCCCTTAATTCTTTTCATTTACAACCAGCGAACTTTTTTACATTGCGGTTATTGTTGCCCTCTATCTGCGATTTTGGGAATCAACAATATGAATAAATGAGCATCAAGTTGCGATACTGTCCTTGCGTCAAATACTTTCGCAAACTTGACAGAATTTGAAGCGTGGAAGATTACTAAAAATATTAAAAATATATGCGAATGTATGAAATAAAATCTACCGAACGAAATTGAGAAATATAAGTACTGTAAACAATAAAAATGATGTAATTTAACTAATTCAGATTTTCTGTTGTAATGTGGACATATTTAAAGAAAGTATAATTAAATTCAATTAGAAAAGAGAAACAAAACTTCAGCTTTCAATTTACAATATATTATATCTTCTAAGACATATGAGAAAAACTTATCGATCAAGGAATACATTGAATATTTGAAACCAGGTAGAGAAGAGCTTGACGTTGTCACTACACAGGGGAATACAGAAACATTTCTTTCTCACAAAATGATTATACTTAATGAAAACCACGTGTTTTATTAAAATTAAGTTTTTAGGAAATAATTTTATTTACACTATGCTATTTTTAATCATTATGATATGTTATCCTGAACGCAGAGTTGCCCGCGCACCGTGTTCTATTTAATACTGATTTCACAGCAGCGCGATTCACAGTACTACACGGTACGTTCTTCGGAGTACAAAGGTGTAGTAGAGGGTGACAAAACAATCGTGCATATGGATTCTAATTGCAGACTGATGATTTTCATTTTGGGACTTTTCACATTATCATGGTCTACACGCACCGCTTCGGGAGGAAAGGCTGATGAGAGTGAGTTGTGAAGAATTCGTTGGTTTTATATTTTCGCAATGTATGAAATTTCGAAAACCCTTTCTTCTAATTTATAACAACGGAGCAACGGTATCTATTATCTTTATTGGGTTGCATCTTTTTTGAAGCAAATAGGTACTATAAAAATCAACCTTTTAAACTTACTTTGTAACGTTTACGTTAAATAATTATGCTCCCTACCCCCTTGAAGAACATTAACTCTAGTTCCAAATATGTAAATTTATAAGCTCTAAATTATGAGAAGATACAAAACAAATTATATTTTTCGGGGCGAATTTGTAATAATATAAAATGTCAAACGATATTTTGATGAACGCAGTCACATTTTAGATACCTAATTTCACGAGCCCCTGATACTAAATATCCTGCAATTAGCCTGGTTTTGAGCACAGAAACTGCAAGTATATTTAATTTGGATCACAAAACCTCAATACGATGTTTAAGAACTTGTTGAAACATATATAAATACGAGCTGTATCTATAAGAGTTCAGTTAGTATTAAAATCAAATAAGAACTGAAATACTATATCTTTACGACGCAAGTATAACAGTTGGAAAATATTTGGGGCGCTATGTGAATAATTTGCAATGAAAATTGGTTTTTGTTTGAGGGTTTAATGGGCAAATTACGAACAAACAAGCTTTTAATGCGAAGATAAATTAGCTAATATCTAGGTAGGAATTATTATTCTCAATAATCGTAAATATTCATTTAATGTTGTTAAAGAATTAACAAATATTTTGAAAGTAGTAAACAAACTAATTAATTGAAAGTGAAGTAACTTAATAATGTAGATTTGAAAAATAAACTTTTTTCAAAATTACTCTGTTTCTTTGCAGTTAATTGCAGAAAATTTCGCCTAATGATTGCCAGTTTGAAACCCTCGTATTGCAAAGAAGGATTGGGATAAACATACCGTCAGAAGGTCAGCAGATTTCATTATTATTTTTAATTATTTCGGACTTTTAATGAATAGAAGAAAATGGTTTACTGCTTTGAAACTTGTAGCAATAGCTATTTGGCTCGTTTAAAAAGCAAGGCATTTGACTCGGGTGGGGCAAGAGCTGCTTGAAGGAGCGTGGACAATGTTTATAGTAACAGTACTATTGATTAAATGAAGAAAGTGTGCTAAATGCAAAGAAAAAAGGAATGTCTTAGTTGTACTTAGTGTGAATATTTTTACTTTTCTGTATACGTACGTATATATGGAGTAATATACATAGTATAGGGAATGTTATGTAATGCTGCGCGAAAAAAATGGCGAATTTTCGGCAGAAAAAATTCGTTGCCGGCCCCTGACAACGAAAAAGTGAATAAATCCAGTTGCTAAATTAAGAAAAAAAACCCCTAAGACGCGGTGTGTCGACCGTCTGCCGTCTGTGAACACTACTAGCACCTAAACCATGCCTACGAATTTTTCAAATTGAAGAAACTCCTGTCCATCTGGCTTGAGTCGAAGCTTTGAGATTTTGAAAAAGATACTGTAAAATTTGGGGGTACTTTACATGAAGCGCCCAGGACATTTTCAAAATTTTCTCAAAAACGGCTCCAAATTTTTTCTTCAAATTTCTTTTAAGAATAGAGTAAAATACACTTGTTCAGGTGGCATAGGTCCGAATTTCGCGGTTAACCCTAGATTTTGGAAAATTGCAAAAGTTCGAATTTTTTTCGGCTTTTCCCAACAACTACAAAATTAAAGAAAGAGATTTTTCCTTCAACAAAGTTTGTTATCCATAGTGAGTTCTTTCTTTAAGGTCATGTACATTTGTTTTGAAAATTGTAGTAGTTTTCGCGCAGCGTTGCGTGCAATTGTGCAATTAAAAAAAATTACAACAAGATTTTCTCAAAAACGACTCCAAATTTTTTCTTTAAAATTTTGGTAAGTATAGTGCCCAATGTATCTATGAGATGGCATAAACGCCATATTGTCCTATTTCTTTCGTTTTTTTCAAAAATTACAAAAATGTATTTTTTTGACTGGTCTCCAAGTCCTTAATATTTACTTTAGCGGCAATTTGTTCACATTATTATATTTACGACTACATGTGCTTTAAATAATATCCAGTAAAGTTTCTCGAGAATTCAACCGTTTTTCTGTGGAAAGTAGCTCAAAATTCTGCAAACGCCATTTTCTCATAAATGGTTCCAATGTTTTTTCAAACTTTTGGAACGGATAGTGCTAATTGCACTCTTTAATATGGCGTAAAGTTCATTTTGAGATACTTTTTTTGTTTTTTCAAAAATTACACAAATGTAATTTTTTTGAAAGGCCTCTCACATATTTAATATGCACATTACCAGCAAGTTGTAAACATTATTATATTTGGGAGTGGAAGTGCTTCAAATGACTTTAAATGGAGTTTTTTGAAACCTCAAACATTTTCTGTGAAAAAAAGCTTCAAATTTCGCATTTTTAGAGGCGCTTAAACGCCATTTTCTTAAAATCAGCTACACATTTTTAAAAGAAAATTGCCATTTAGCATGAGGTTGTTGTGTTTTTTATTATTCTAAAATTAATATTTTCGTTCTACCATTAGGAAAGAAAAAATAAGAAAATGTCAAAAAAATGTACTTTGGGCGGTGATAGATGGCTGATGGCAAGAGTATGTGGCAATTCCAAATAGCTAGCCCAGACTCAAGAAAATAGAAAGCTAATACGGGAAAGTCTGTGTCATTCTGTAGCACCACTAGTTTAAAATTGTCCCTATCTTTGATTTGCTCTTTTTGACACGTTTTTACTCTTGTTCATTTTTACCTTTACAACTTTTCCCTGCACAACCCATCAAGCGCATTGTGGGTAAATATAAAAATAGGGTTCAAGAACTATGAAGCATCAGTACTTAGTGAATTCCTGAAACTAAATGTCCATATATGCCGATTTTTTTATTGTGAATGTCAATCAGAATGGCTTTCGCATTAAATGGCAGTTTGCTCTGAAAAATGTTTGACAAGATGATTACTCTCTCTTCTCCCTGAATGAGAGTTCGAGGAGCCATCTGAAAAATAGACAATGGAGAAATGAGTGAAAATGTTGGAGGGAAATTATTTAAATTTTATTTTGAAATTTTAAGTACCTTAAACAACCATTTGTTTAGTTTGTACATAAAACAACTTTTAAACTTTTAATGTCAAAGTCTAACTGCACGGATAGGATTAATCATATTTGCCTAAGCCACGTTTGCACGTTAGAAATTTTCATTTTATTACTATTTTTTATATGTCCAATATTTTTATTTTTAAAATAGCAGAATACCCCCCTCAAATACGTAATTGGCACCACAAGTTGATGAAGACGATATCTTGCATTACTTTTTCAACGACGCCACACCAGCAGATCAAAAAACATTAGTTCACATACAAATTCACACAAGTATTTCAAACTTGTATGTAACTGAAATGATTATATAGAGAAATGTGGTATTTCTTAGGACATTCAGTAAATACCTATTAAGTTAAAATGAAAAAAACTCACTGATATATCTTGATGTTTTTTTTTTACTTTCTCTCCTTACGAAGTTCTTCTGACGTTCGTGCGCCGGAAAACGGCGAAGTTTTTGTTCTTGAAAAACATGCATTATGTGACGTTTCTGGGGTTTGATTTTTCTTCTCATCAAGCTCGAATTTTTTTCTTTATAGTAAACGTATCACAGAAATACCAAACAAAACATTAGAACTCCGATTCGAGGCTGGCAAGGAATTCGTTAAACATGCTGAAATTGCTGCTCAATGAGACTGGATGGACTAACATGCGGCACGGGGGCGGATCGCGGGGGCGGATCGCGGGGGCGGATCGCGGGGGCGGATCGCGGGGGCGGATCGCGGGGGCGGATCGCGGGGGCGGATCGCGGGGGCGGATCGCGGGGGCGGATCGCGGGGGCGGACTCGCGGGGGCGGATCGCGGGGGCGGATCGCGGGGGCGGATCGCGGGGCGGATCGCGAGGGCGGATCGCGGGGGCGGATCGCGGGGGCGGATCGCGGGGGCGGATCGCGGGGGTGGATCGCGGGGGCGGATCGCGGGGGCGGATCGCGGGGGCGGATCGCGGGGCGGATCGCGGGGGCGGATCGCGGGGGCGGATCGCGGGGGCGGATCGCGGGGGCGGATCGCGGGGCGGATCGCGGGGGGCGGATCGCGGGGGCGGATCGCGGGGGCGGATCGCGGGGCGGATCGCGGGGGGCGGATCGCGGGGGGCGGATCGCGGGGGTGGATCGCGGGGGTGGATCGCGGGGCGGATCGCGGGGCGGATCGCGGGGGCGGATCGCGGGGGCGGATCGCGGGGGCGGATCGCGGGGGGCGGATCGCGGGGGCGGATCGCGGGGGCGGATCGCGGGGGCGGATCGCGGGGGCGGATCGCGGGGGCGGATCGCGGGGGCGGATCGCGGGGGCGGATCGCGGGGGCGGATCGCGGGGGCGGATCGCGGGGGCGGATCGCGGGGGCGGATCGCGGGGCGGATCGCGGGGGCGGATCGCGGGGGCGGATCGCGGGGGCGGATCGCGGGGGCGGATCGCGGGGGCGGATCGCGGGGGCGGATCGCGGGTGCGGATCGCGGGGGCGGATCGCGGGGGTGGATCGCGGGGGCGGTGCGCGGGGGCGGTGCGCGGGGGCGGTGCGCGGGGGCGGTGCGCGGGTGCGAAGCGGGGGGGCGGTGAGCGGAGGCGGTGCGTTGGGGCGTTGCGCGGGGGCGGTGCGGTGTTGCGCGGGGGACAAGCGGGGGGTGAGGCACGGGGGTGGGGCGAGGAGGCGGGGCGCGAGGCACGGGAGTCCGCCGCTGAGGGCGCGTGCGCGTGTGCGCATGCGCAGAGTGCAAGGAGTACGGCGAGTTCGTGTACACGGAGGAGGCTGCGCCGGTGCTGCTGCCCGGGGCGAAGGTGGACAAGACGTCGCAGTGCGGCATCGTCGAGGTGCCGCTGATCGTCGGCGGGGAGAAGGCAGGCGCCAAGGAGTTTCCGCACATGGTGAGGCGCAACACGAACTTCCGCATGTCTGCGCGGTCAGAGGAAGGTTGAGTTTGTTTCACCGTGGACTTTGTGACACCTTTACTGTCTTCATAACTTTTGAACCAATCAATGTATATTCATAAGCGAGCAATAACACTCCGGCCAACCACGCCGGCAACCGCCCACCGGCGGTATCTGACTAGAAAAACCCACAAGCTGACGTGTAAGTCGGCACCGGTACCTCGCCATCCAGCGGGGGAAGATCATCGCCACCTTCCGCAATAAAAACGAGCACTTTACTTAAGGGATTAATGATACACTTTCGGGATTAATGAAACTAACAAACATCAGCTCTATTTTTGGTGTGGCAGTAATATACGCTGTATCAAGTTATTTAATGTGATGGGTACCAACAATGAATGATCCAACTCGCCCAATCCAAGGGTCTAACAAAAGCCTTTTACTGCACCGGAAAAGTAGTGTTCTAAATTATTCATTGATACACATGTGATACAGTGAATCAGAAGAATCCAAATGAGTTCACTAATCAAACGTGTACCGTTGTAGGCGACCATCTCTAAGAACTATTTTCTTTTTCTTTTGTTATTTCTTTTCTTTCTTATTTGCTACAACTTTCTGACACCCTAAATACTTCTAAATACTGTTTGGCTTCTGAAAACTAAATTAGCCTTGATCCCTCCATTTAGTTTCTATCGTTTCTATCCATTTAGTTTTAAAATAAACTTGAAACTGTCCTTCAGTCACGTGTCCACAAAGAAAATAATAAAAAGATAATTGATTACAATTTCCTACGCTGCCTAGCACTTTTCTTACAGATAAACTCTTTTTGTGGTTCTGGCGAAATCTCAATCATGCTACTACACGTATATTCTGATCACCTGTTTTGGAAATTGCATTTTGGTAACAATACGATTGTTCGGTGAATTGTTCTATTGCATTTTCTGTATACTTTAATACTTCTGTATGGGGGATTTGTTTAGTCGAGTTTCAGATCAACGATTGAATTCTTCTTGATAAAATAGTGAAACATGCTGGAAAGTGGTTCTGTCATATGCAGACTTCCCGTTGTTATTTGATTGTGAAGCACGTTCAGAAATTTAGTACATAAAGTTCATCCAGGGAAGAGAGGGATCTGCCATCCCTGAGGCTAAGGAGTTGGATGCCTCCTTTTCTTGCTATCAAAACACTTACTCAACGTGGCAGTATCTGACGTCCTCTTTCATAGATTCATAGTTAAAGAAGTAGAAAACCTTTTTATTCTAAAAAAAAGGAATATGTTGAAGAAATGTTTTAGCCAATTTTTTGTATATGTTCTTTCTTCAGCGTGAGTCAGTACATGTAATATGCAACATGTTTTGTACTTCAGCCTCTCGGCCAATGACTCTTATCTCGATCAGTTTCTTTTTACCAATTTCCCTTTATCTATTAAGCAAGCTGAGATGGCCCCTTGCTTTGCTTCTGAAGATAAATATACAGAGCTTCATTACGCGCCCGTTTTGCCAGTTGTGGTAGGAGCAGAGCCTGAGGTATGGATTACTATTTTGTTACAAATACTATAAAATATAATTTGTAGTTCGTTTGCAGACACACATTAGATTTCTAGTACTAGTGAGCAAACATGTCTAGTTTTCAAATGTTGCTAGCTACGCTGTTTGTAACTTTATTCACAATTCAACAATGTGTTGTAAAAGAGTGCGGTAGGGATTCTGGGCTCAAGAAAACGTGTGCAGATTAGATTTCTCCCCCTCACTTCACATACCATTTTTACTGTTTTTACCAATAACTACATAAGTCAACTGAAAACAGTGAAGTGTGGCGCTGGCCGCAGGTGGCGCTGGGCTACGGGAGCGCGACGGCAGACGGCGCCAAGTGGATGTGCGGCGGCTCCCTGGTGAGCGAGCGCTTCGTGCTCACGGCGGCGCACTGCATTCGGAGCCGAGACCTGTAAGTGCAACGCTTCACGAGGAATTCAAGGAATGGCGTTTTCCATTCGATTCTCTAACATATTCATTATAAAACTTTATTGAGATACGTTGGAATACCGGAGAAACATGGCTTGAGGAATGTTAAGTAGAAAGATGTTAAAGAGACGAAAAGTAGTCGTTATATGAATAGTAAATGTCTCTTCAAGCCGCTTTTTTAAGCCATTTTTTACACGTGGCTGTCTCGTCTGCGTCTCTTTGAGTTTTGCGATCTATTGATTCAAAGCATATCAATGGTATCTGTCTCGCGAGATGGCACGGTTCGACGAGTGACATCCATTCAAATAATGTGGCCTAGGAACTCGATCTGCACAACATGATAAGTAGACGGGTAAAACGACGGAAAAGCCATAGGAGGGCGTAGTTCACGTGGCCTTTATTAGAAGACATTCCCGGGTGCGGCAACAAGGAGATTTGGGTAATTGAGCTCTAACAGATGCCACGAGAACTATCCTTCCTACGGCGTTTCTGTGGAATCTGTTAGGGTTCAGTTACTCAAATCTCCTGGCTGTCGCATTCGGGAATGTCCAATGATCACTCGTCGAATGGTGTAGCATCTTTTGCTAACCAAGTAGCTATGCAAGGGAGGCGCAACCCGAGTGACGTTTGCGGTGTTATACAGCTCGGGTTGCGCTGCTCGAGTGCCGCAGCTCGGGTGGCGCAGTTCGGGTGGCACAGCTCGGGTGGCGCAGCTCGGGTGGCGCAGCTCGGGTGGCGCAGCTCGGGTGGCACAGCTCGGGTGGCAGAGCTTAGGGAGGCATAGCTTGAGTGGCAGAGCTCGGATGGCGCAGCTCGGGTGGCGCAGCTCGGGTGACAAAGCTCGGGTGGCAGAGCTTAGGGAGGCATAGCTTGAGTGGCAGAGCTCGGATGGCGCAGCTTGAGTGTCGCAACTCGGGAGGAGCCGCTCGGGTGGCGCAGCACGAGTGGTGCGCCTCGAGTGGCGCACTCCGAGTGGCGCAACTCAGGTGGCCCATGCGGCAGGGGAGTGAAGTGCGGTGCCGCGGCGCGTGCGGTGCAGGGGCGAGGTGAAATGGGCGCGCACGGGCGGCACCAACCTGGACGACGCGGGTGACGACGCCAACCCGCAAGTGTTTTTCGGTGGCGGAGCGCAAGGTACACCCCGACTACTCGCCGCCCGCCAACTACCATGACATCGCGCTCGTCAGGCTGGACCGCGACGCTGCCTTCGACGCCTACACGCGCCCTGCCTGCCTCAACACCAATGACCAGCTCAGGGTGAAGACGGCCATCGCTACTGGTTACGGGCGCCTCGGATACGGTACCTACTCACTTTTTTTCACATCTCATTCCCCTTTAGTTTATTTTTTACCTTCCTTTATTTCTCCTATAATTTTTACATTTTTTCTCCTCATGCTGTATTTCCCTCATATCCCCTATTTTTTACTGTGGATATTGACGCTTTGAATGAGGTTTTCGAGTTCTTCTCCTTTTTTCGTTTCTGGTTTTTACTTTCTCTTATACGTAAGCATATATGGAGTAATGTAAGTAGTGTAAAGAAGGTTACCTAATGTTGCGAAAAAGTGATTTAATAATTTTAACAGAAATCGAAGGTTTGGAGTTCCCTGATGTCGAAAAAGTGTGTTATTCAAAACGTCCGTCCATCTGTGCTTCAGTCCGTCAGTCCGTTGTCCGCTTGTCTCTCTGACTGTCTGTCCTCTTGTGAGCAATACTAGCGGCTAAACTATTCGTATAGGATTTTCTCCAAAACGAATTACCCAATCGATCTGGCCCGACTCGAAGAATTGCAATTTTGAAAATAATTTTTTGAAATTCGGGGGTACTTCACAAAAATCTCCTGGAACATTTTCAAAATTTTCTCAAAAATGTCTTCAAAGTTTTCCTTTTTGCTGCATTATTCTTTCTTGTATCTTTTGGTAACTAAAAGTTTGCCCAATGTTTTCCGAAATGTCGAACTTCCCAATTAATTGCTAATAACTCTCAACAAAGCTTTGTCATATTCAATCAATAGTTCTACAGGAATGGCACGATATTAAAAGTAATAAAGTTTGATTCGTAAAGTGAAAAATTAAATCGTTTGTATACACTTAGGTACGTATGAAAAATGTCAAAAACATTTTATTATAAGTATAATAAAATTTCCATAACACTTTTCGCAACGACTTCTATTCAATAAAGCTTACAGTATATTTATGTCTAAAAATTAAATCTAGGAAAGAACACGAACTTCGGAGAAAAAAGGAACGAAAAAAATAGTGAGAAAGTAAGAGTGAATGAAACGCGAGAAACATACAAATAAAACATGAGAGAGAAAGAGGGAGAGAGAAAGAAAGAGTGAGAGAGAAAGAGAGAGTGAGAGAGAGAAAGAGAGAGTGAGAGAGAATGAGAGTGTGAGAGAGAGAGAGTGAGAGAGAAAGAGAGTGAGAGAGAAAGAGAGAGTGAGAGAGAAAGAGAGTGAGAGAGAAAGAGAGAGTGAGAGAGAAAGAGAGAGTGAGAGAGAAAGAGTGAGAGAGAAAGAGAGAGTGAGAGAGAAAGAGAGTGAGAGAGCACTGCACTGAAACGGGCAAGTAGAGTAAAAAAACGCCTTGTGTGTGTGAATGAGAGAAACATTGAGAAAGAGAGGGAGAGAGAGGGGGAGAGAGAGGGAAAGAGGAAGAGTTAAATGGAGAAGAATAGCAGGAGTACGAAGGATGAGTTTGTTATACTCTTAGATGAGCGCTAAACTAAAAGCCGCCCTCTAGTTTTCTGCGAAGGTGGCCCATGACAGCGAGGCGACTGTGCGCAGAGACGGACCAGACGAGTCGTGACCTGCTGAAGGTGAACCTGCACTTGGTGGCGAGCGCCGCCTGCAACGAGTCGTTTAAGTTCGACGTGAACGGCAAGTCGCTGCCCAGGGGTATCGCCGACAGCCAGATGTGTGCGGGCGAGGCGGCGGGCGGCAAGGACACCTGTCAGGTGAGCGCCCTTTGAAAGATCCAAAGGTACGAAAATGACTCAAATGAATCTCTAGTACAAAAAACGCAAAATGTATGTGAACCTCCAGAAGGATGCTTCACACGTGAAATGCTCATTCAAAAGACCATCAGTCATCCTAAAAACGAGTATGTGAACTATTTTTTCTTCCTTTTGGTATTAGACGTCCGGGATGAACTACACAAACCCGTAGGCATATTGTTTCTGTGTAGGTATTAACGCGTGTCCCATCAAAGATGGGAGGTTTCCTTCATTGAACTTTCTGCGACACACTACTGGGGGACAGATCCCGTGTGGAAAGTCGCACTACCGCAAACGTCAATCCCACTACATTGATTTACAAATGTTTAGGCAACACTTTTACTATTTATTGTTAGAACAAATTAAATTAAAAACCAGTAAGTATGTGGGGAAACAATATGACATTATGAAAAGTATAAGAAATATTAAGAAAATAACAAATTTGCCGCCCTTGCCCTCAGAAATAGTAAGAGTAAGTCTAGTGTGTATGCTGAAGTACATCAAAATACCTCGGGCATTTTGGACATAAAATATTAGAAAACTTAAAGATGGATTTACGTGATAAGGGATGATGGTGGCAGGGTGAAGTATAAAGAACAGAGACATTAACATAAAAGGGCTTTGACATATCTGACGTCATATTGACAAATGACTGTTACAATGCGTCTTTTCACTTTAGACGCAAGAAATATTATAAAATGTTTCGAATTCTTGTTTTATTCAGCAACGAACTAGTAAACCATAAAGTTTTGTATGCACCACGGGCGTTACTAGATGTTTTTGCCCCTCAGGCGACTTCCAACCCCTCGGGCCAGAGGCCCTCGAGTTTGGAAGTCGCCTGAGGGGCAAAAACATCTACTTAACGCCCTTGATACATAAATAACTATTATGGTTTACTAGTTCATTGCTGTATTTTTACGGACCTGAGACAAAACACGTAATGGTATACATAATACCTTTGCGGGCCTTTCTGAATCTTTATGCCCTAGGGCCTTTTGAATACTTTATGGCCCGCTCTAATACCAACACAACAGATACAACATTTTTATGAATTCGATTTATTAAAGTTAAGATGCAAGCAAATACAATAAATAAATGGCATAATGCTCAAATAAATAAAATAACTCGTTGTAAACCTTATTTTGCTTAATTGATATGACAATCGCAATTTTGGAATGTACCCGTGAAATTATATTTGCCATCAGTCACTCACATTTCACTGTTACGTATCACCTTTTTTACGGACATATTTATATTCATCTCGAGTAGAAGTACTAGTAGTAATAATAAGAAGTATAAGGCACATCGGCTAACATCTTCAAAATGTTATTTTTTGGTGTTATGACATATTCTAAATACTTTGGGCAATAGAGGCTAATAACCTAAAAGTATCGTCTCATCAGCGCAACTTACACTGTTATTCACACTGGTAACTCTCAAATACACCATAAACAGTTTCATATATTTCTCGAGATTTTAATAAAAATCACTGACCCTAGTTTTGTTAGCTTTTGCGAGAATTTCCGCAGAAACTTCACAATATTCTTTCATTTTGTACGAACAAATCAGTTCAATAACGATTATACAATAGCACGAAGTCTAGACTTCGTGTACAATAGCTAATTAGATATGCACAGTGTTTTGTTTACCTGACGTCATATTGACAAATGACTATTACGATGCGTCTTTTCACTTTAGACGTAAGAAATATTATAAAATATTTCGAATACTGTTTTTTTTTCAGCAACGAACTAGTAAACCATAAAGTTTTGTATGCACCACGGGCATTACTAGATGTTTTTGCCCCTCAGGCGACTTCCAAACCCGAGGGCCTCTGGCCCGAGGGTTTGGAAGTCGCTTGAGGGGCAAAAACATCTACTTAACGCCCTTGATACATAAGTAACTATTTTTTTTAGCTGGACAGGAAAAAGACGGGATTTGACTTGCGTGCGAGTTGGTTCATGGAGAGAGCTCCGGGACTTGATACGCGAAGGGTCGCGTAACGAACTTCGACGTGAGATAAATAGGTTGAATTGCAAGTTAGTTGGCTATATTAAGTGTATGTTTTAGCAGCCAAACATGGAGGAGCAGAATAAATAGAAAGACTGGTGGTTCTGAATCTTCTCGGCGTCCAAGATGGCTGTATCCGTCGATAAGGAAAGTAACCAACATTAGTAGAACATTAAATTCAAATCAGAAATCGATCGATCTCATTAAATGTACAAGACCATGACTATTTTCAAAATTGATTAAATTAAGTTTTGGAAATTAAAGTAATAAAAAAAATTAGTATTGTAAAAAAAAGGTGATGTCCATCAAAGAATAATAAATAGAGTCAGTCAAGTTTTCAGTTTAAAATAATGAAATTGCACGTGACGTTTATGTCACTACATGTATTGAAAAGATAATTGTCTTATTTGAATGCATTGTTCATAAGTTGTAATAATCCCAAACCCACGTAAATGTATTCACGCATTCCTCCAGTCGTGATCTCGTATGAGCGGCATATCCCCCACGAGTATAGAAAGTTAAAATTACCCTGAGATTGGCAGTATTAGCATAAGCGACCGAATATATATATATATATATATATATATATATATATATATATATATCTTTGATAAATGATATCCAATTTAGCTAGCCACCCATCGATATCATTAAATATTAGGGAGTAGCGAAAAGTTTAATATAAATATCAAATATTAGTTAAAAGAAATAGATTCGTGCGGGGTGTGGTTTATTTCAATGCGCAGTTCCTTAATTATTATACCGTAGCATTACTTCTCCTAAATGTGTGTAATTTAAGCTGTTTGAAACTCATCAAGGCAACTGGCATCATCTAACAAATCTAATTTGATTAGGTATTTTATATTGCTATTCAGCACTCTTCTCATACTCCAACTAAGCCAGGTATCTTTTCTATTGAAGTTTCTATTGAAGAATCTTTTCTATTGAATTTCCTGAGAGTAGTGCCAATGCAATGCTCGGATACGTTGGTGCCTACCAGAAGCAGTAAATAAATTAAAGGCTTCATTTGCATTTTAAGCTTTATTATTATTTATGTTGTGTATCACTTTTCTGATGAATGATTTTGACATGTTAACCTGTAACGATCAAAACGTGTAACAACACAAGTATTAATCTGATTGAGTATTAGAGGAATAATGCTTTTAGCTATTTAATTATTTAATAATGATTAATGAACTGCATTGTAAACAGAAAAAAGGAAATTTTACTTTGCGGTTAATGGAACAGGTCGACACTAAAATGACTTAGTTGTAGATTTTGTACTTTTTTTACAACTATTGCTGGTACGATACATATTTATTATTGACTCTTTAGTAAAGTATATTAATGATATCCTTTTCTTCAAATTGATTTAGTTCGATTCAGTCATTTAACTGGTGAACATATGTCACTCTTAACGTCATTCATTCCGGAATAGATTTTAGGAAGTCCAATTAGTTCAGTTTACGGTGTTATTAGATACAATAGCCACAATCTCGAGTACGCGAGTTCTGAAAAGGTCGTAGAGCGGAGCTGTTTGGCGGAGACCACACGTAAGGATCACGCGAACACGTGGCTGCCTACGGCAGCAGAGGCACAGGCTGAGCTCAGCGCATCTCCTACCAAGCGGCAAATGCGGCATCAGCAGCAAAAGCGAAGATAAAGGCCGCACAATGGATAGTTTTCAGTAATTGGATACGTGCTGGGAGCAATGAAGGGTGCTGTTACACGAACTGATCTGTAAGAAAGCAAGAATATTTCTTGTATGCAGTCGTTTCTTCGTTTTCCATTAACATAATGCCTCACTTTCCATTAACGTAGTTGAGACGAAATGAGAGTACCGAAAATGAGTTTCGCTTGTGTTCGATCGTAAATTTTATTGAACGTTGATGGTGGTTTCTAAAGCAGGCCTGCGTGCGATGCGGTTGCAGCCAAAGCAACCACCCGCGTTACAATCAGTGTTAATGGATGTCATTCCGCTGAACGTTGTTTCGGGCAGTATGCTGAACCTTGATTGGTTGCGAACAGTGAACAATAATTTCTAATATTTTATTTAATGTGTAACCAAATCCAAGCATGTACAGGAAGTAGAAATATTACCCCATGGATTTAGTTCGCCAGACATTTGTCAGAAATAGTCCGTAATTATTTAATAAAACGGTGGTTGAATACCAAGAGCACGGTAGCATCACGACTAATCTTCTGGAGACAAACTTTCTACGCTAGGTATTTACCAATCTGCAGCAAAACTTTCTGTGAGAAACTGCATTGTGCAATTCTGAATATTGTAGATGAATCTTGAAAATACCGAAAATCTCGGTCCTAAGTTCACAACATTGAGTTGCTACGACCCTCAACTTTTTAAGCAATAATCGGTTTCTAGAAATGAAAAGAATTCAGTAATAACGAAATTATCGAAAACAACACATTATTATTATTATTATTATTATTATTATTATTATTATTATTATTATTAGCCTGTTCACATCCCTCAGTAAGGTAAATACCTTTGACATTGTAAGGTATTATAAATAGGCTCGATAGCTTGTTAGTTACTACTTTTAGTCTTATTTCCTGTTCACTTCCCACTGGTCCCCTCTTTTTCTTCATGTTTAATTATCACTTCACAGTCACTTTCACTATCACTTCACTTAAAGGTCGCTTTTCGTTGCACTCTTAATTTTTGTATCTCTGTTCCTGTTTATTTGCGTTATATTTTTTCCCTCTCGACTTCGTCGAGTGTGTAAATGACTTCTCTTCATTTTATGCGGTCTGCTGCTGTTCTGATCCAGTCTTCCCAATCTTCTTACTATATTGTCTGACCACCGTGTTCTCTGTCTTCCCATATTTCTCTTGCCGTGGGTCCACAAAACCTTTCTGTTCTTTAATAATAAAGTTCCAAGCAATTACACCCATAATTATTTTTCTTACCTCTAATTTTATTTATTTATTTTTTATTAATTAATTAATTTTTATTTATTTATTAATTTTTTCTTACCTCTACCTTTTTTATTAACCCATAATTGAATATACAGCAAAGCGGTTCTGCAGTGATCCTACATAACCATATTATTAGTATATTTTACCTTCTAACAGTGCAATGATTATTCATATAAAGAGGTGAACATGCTGGCAGTAGAACGAAGAAAATGAGGAACAGCAAGAAGTTCTCTGCTGTTCTGGGCATATTTACTTCAAGCAACTCTTGTATAGCAAAAGAATTAAATATAGTAGTGCAGTAATAATGTACAATATTACACTGCCAGTTATTATGGCAAAGTTGAATTTTTCCACTTCGAAATGTTTATTAAAACGCTACGAAAACAAAATGGGAGCTAAAAATCTGGAATACAAGCACCTCTAAAATAAAATATGATTTTCCCTGCACACATTTGCACACTTTAATACTTAAAGTTCTCCAATAAAGCAAAATCATTTTGCAATTGACATTTAAAAATTCAACCTCTATCCGGCACTGGTTATTGTATTACAAATTCGTTTTTTGAGCTCACTTCTTGTTTTTACAGCATTTTCATGAAGATTTTAGGGTGAAGCAAAAAATGTCGATATGACCAAAATATCAGCAACCTTAACAGACCTGAACATTCGAAGAACATTTAACGCAATACAATTAAAAGAACAGAGTACATTTTTTAACTTACCAGGGCAGATGAACAATTTCTTTGGATCTGGATTTGAGGCGACGTGAAGTCTAGGCATCCTTCCATCTCAGGTCACTCCTTTGGATGACTTTTCAGCCCGATTGTATCGTCTTTCTCTCCACGACTGTAGCACTGGCACCGTCGCCCGGAGCACAGTGTTGTTCTGTGATGTTCCAAAGGAGTTTCTCCAAGTTATTTCCACGACCTTCTGTCGCACTTGTCTCATCGAAAACAAACTGCACGCTCCTTTTCTCGATCACTTTCCTCTGTGTTCAACCGGACAAACCACACTTCGTGTTTTTCTCCTGGAGAAAGAATAAAAGTGGGCAAGAAGAATTCCACATTACCATAGAGAAACTTGAATAAGACACACTTTACGAAGAAAGTTAACAATTGTTGGTAAGATTAAAAGAATAATTATATCAATATTGAATTATTAGTTAGTAACAATATATTTCCTCCAAAATATAACTATTGTTTCATTAATGTTTCCTCTTACATTAAAACACCTGAAATTTCGAAAATTGAAAAAGTTCAAAAGTTTTTCGATACCCCTCCAATAATTTCATTATTAAATTTAGAGATTTATTGCTCATTGCAATCAATTCCTCAGTATTAGATTTTTATCTAATTTCTTTTACAGTTTTTCAAATAAGTATTTTTCGCTTAATTTTGAATTGTATCGTGACAATTTTGCGTTTTATCTTAAAATATTTTTATCCGATGATGACCTATTCAGGGCGATCCTAAGGTTCACTCAGCCTTATTTCCAAATCAGTACCAATATTTACAAGCTTTATTAACAGTAAATATTGGGTAAAAAGGTGTCCGGTTGAAGCATGACGCTTGCCACGCCATCTTCACCCCACTTCTAGACATACAACCAAGAGAAACCCGTTACATTCTTCTGTACAAAGGGTCTTGGAAGTGGGGATAAACCGGGAAAATGGCTGAAAGAGGAGTCCTAACCTCCTCTAACCCTAAGCAGGATAATCCTGCAGCACTAAAGTGCAAAGGGTAAAAAAAACTTAAAATATCCCCTATATTATGAAATTTTTCGCATCGCAAACACAAATGATCCGCGTTGAACAGTTAGGATTTTTCTCAGCGCTTGAAATCAAATTCCAGCCCAGTCAAGTTTTTAATTTAAACGTTTTGTAAGAATACGTTTTATTTAAAAGAATAAAATCATTTTCATTTATACTTTAAAATTTTCAAAAATTAAAGAAAAGTATTTGTTTTCGAATATTTCGCGCTGTATTGAGTTAAAAGTATTTCAAACAATGGTTGAAGCATTAGTAGGATGAATATGATTGATTGATTAATTATTCTGGGTGCGTCAACTACTAAGGTCATTCGTTCCTTAAGTGTAATGCACTTTTTCATCGCGAGAGGCGGAGTTGATCTTTTGCCACTGGCGGGCGAGATCCGGCGTCGACCTACGTCAGCTTGTGGGTTTTCTCCAATCAGGTGTCTCCCACAAGCGGGCACTGCCCCAGCCGGGACAAGCTATAAGCCTCCGTCTGGTCTCCCGTCATGTGTGATAGGGTTGTACACGTAAGTAAGGAATGATAGGACAAGGAAGAGGAAGGAAAGATCGCGAGCGGTCCTTGGCCCGTTTGTTGGGGTACTGCTCCTTCATTCGCCTAGTGTTGATCGGAGAAACCAAGGAAAACTACCTAACAGAGCAGTCGGGTGAATTCTCCTCTAGTCAGCAGCTGAATTCTACCTGGATATTTAGCTAGTGTCGAAACAGTAGGACGTTGCATTTCATAACCTTTACAAATTATTCGAAAAGGTATGTGCATTAGAGTAGCCACAAGTTTATTATTGAAAACATCAAGCATTGTTAATAGTAGATTTTAAACATTACTTTACGGAACTCTATGTAAAGCCATATTCTCCCCAGCCCTAATTTGTCGCAGCCTCCTGCACACCGTCCGTGCATGCGTCCATGTTGTTCCAGGGGGACTCCGGCGGGCCACTGCAGACGGTGCTGGAGGAGCCGTATTGCATGTACTCGCTGATCGGCGTCACGTCCTTTGGCAAGTTCTGCGGCATGGCGAACTCGCCGGCCGTGTACTCGCGAGTTTCCCACTACGTGCCTTGGATCGAGAGCGTAGTTTGGCCCTAGCCCTGGGCACTAGCCACACCTTTGCTTGCAAGACGGCATTGGACAAACGTTTTTGTGGCAATTTCAATAATGAAATACAGCGAGATTATTAGCAGAAAAGCAGGAGTTGAATAGAAGAGTTCATACACGTATATATATATATATATATATATATATATATATATATATATATATATATATATAAACGAAAAGAAGCTTACATTGTATCGCAAGACCGTGACGTGGGTGTTCCACATTTTAAGTCTCAGCAGCAGAAGCTCCGCAATTGCAAGAGTATTAGCAATAACACGTTTGTAATGTAAAAGTGCTACTTAACCATCACATGATATGTATATAATGGCGTCTGACATTGCTTCCTTTCCTGTTCTGAATTTAGGTAGTTTTTCAATACTTTAGATATCTAAATAACAGATAATAGAAATGACACATTCATAAATTAACTTTTAAATTTGAATGAGTTCAATTTTATAATTAATTGTATTTATGATTTGAAGGAAACCATGAATTCAATAATCTGGCGATTTAAAAAAAAATTTTTTACAATATAAAATTAATGTATAAAGCAATCAAGTGAACGTACTAAATTTCCATACTTCTGGTTTGCGAAACAAAGTACAATATGAAAAACACGCAAAAACAATAGTTTACATGAAAATAACTTTTTGAAGCTACTAGGATATAAGAAATATAATTTCTCGAATAGAAGAAACAGGTTCCAGAACTTTTATAGATGTTACTTGAGAGCTGATTTATTGGAGCAATTTGCTTGAGATAGTCAATGATAATAACTTTCTTTCGTCACTATGGGCATTTCAGAAATGGAAGCCAAGAAGTCGTGATCGAAATACTCGCAGACGCTCTTGATTTTTTTCCGAGTTCTATCAGAATAAAATTCACACCCGAAATGTAAAATATGTAATATATTTCACTACATATCTTGTCATTTTTCTGTTTCCATCAGCTCGTTCGCTCACATTCAAGAGAACTAAGCATTTTCAACTGAAGTTATATTTTCAGGTTTAAAGATTGAATGAGAAAGGAATGTCGTAAACTTGCAAGTTAAATATACGAAATAAAGCTTGCAGTTATCACAACAGGAAAGTATGAAAAGGAGCGACACAGAAGGCTTATCTTGCGGGAGCAAAAGGTGACGGACGAGGCTTTTTTGAAGAAATAAAAACAAAGCACTAGAGGCTGTATTTATGTGGCATATGCCTCTAAAAAGCTCCAACGTGTGATTTTATGGAAACATAAAGAAAGGAAATTGCTGTGGGAGGTCGAATGATTTACAATCATATTTCCATAAGTCTGCCATGCTTAACCATCAACAATGTAAAGAAGAATATCAGTATTGTACAAATTAATTATTAAACTATGAAATTAATTTAAAATGTAAATAAACTGTACAGTTTTTTCAGAATTTTGTGAATTCATTCTCAGTTGCCTCTTTCAGATTATCATCCATGTCAACAATTGTTTAAAACAGCTTTCACATAATAAAATACAGTATTAATTCCCGTTGTATAATGCACGTTTAGGAAATCTTTAAACTTTCTGTATCTTAAAATTGCCTTATTTTTGTTTATACTCTGTGATCTTCTAGTGTGCTGTGTATAAACACAGCATAAGCTCAATTACATGCTTGCATTAGCCTACTCATTGATTATTTCGACGTCCTAAGATATCGAAACCTTCTTTGTAGATACAACTCAGATGAGTTCGTATGATCTAACATTTTTAATCTCATAATTTAGAGAAGCGATTTTATCGATGGACTATTTGAAACGGAAAATTTCAAGCAATTTTATGAACATCTTTTCGTTTTATGAACATTTTAAACCAAATTTCATATCGTAGCGGCAACTTTTATTCATATTCATTTCATATTATTTTATTCATTTCATATTCTCTGAAACATTATAATGCTAAAATACATGGTTGAATTGGATTTTTACTTTCCCGTATACGTACGTATACACGGAGTGATATACGTAGTATAGGGAAAGTTATGTAATGCTGCGCGAAAAAATGGCCAATTTTGGGGGAAAAAAATTAATTGCTGGGCCGTGAAATCGAAAAAGTGGATAAAACCAGTTGCTAAATTAAGAAAAAAAATCCCCTAACACGTGGTGTAGCCAGAAACCCTGTTTTCTAGGTCCTTGATACCGAAAACCCAATTCAAAGGAAAACGTCCGTCTGTCCGTCCGTCTGTGAACACTGCTAGCGCCTAAACCATTCGTACGATTTCTTCCAAAAAGGATATTCCCCGGTCGATCTGATTTTAGTCAAAGTTTTTAAAATTTTGAAAATGATTCTTCAAAATTTGGGGGTACTTTATATGAAGCCCCCCGGGGATTTTCAAAATTTTCTCAAAAACGGCTCCAAATTTTTTCTTTATATTTCTTGTAAGAATAGAGTAAAATACACTTATTAACATAGCATCGGTCCGATTTTCACAGATAACTGTGAATTTTCGAAAATTGTGAAAGTTTGAATTTTTTCGGCGCCTTTCTCCAACTACAAAATTGAAGATAGAGATTTTTCTTTCAAATAAATTTTTTTCTTCATAGTGAGTTCTTTCTTTAAGGTCGTCTACATTTTTTTGAAAATTTTAATATTTTTCGCACAATATTGTGTGCAATATGTGCAATTTTAAAAAATTACAAAAACAATATTTTCTCAAGAACGGCTCCAAATTTTTTCTTTAAACTTTTGGTAGGGATAGTGGTAAATGTACTCTATCAGATGACATAAAAGCCATATTGCTCTATAGGTTGTTTTTTTCAAAAATTACAAAAATGTAAAGTTTTCCAAATGTTTCTCACGTCGATAATATTTACATTATCGGCGATGTTTTCACATTATTATATTTACGAGTATATATGCTTTAAATAATGTCAAGTAAAGTTTCTCGAAAACACCACCGTTTTCTGTGAAAAGTAGCTCAAATTACGGCATTTTCAGAAATGCTCAAACGCCATTTTCTCATGGCTGCAAATTGTTTCTTCAAACTTTTGTAATGGATAGTGCTAATTACACTCTTTAGTATAGCGTAAAGTTTATTTTGAGTTATTTTTTTGTTTTTTCAAAAAATTACATAATTTTAATTTTTTTGAAAGATCTCTCACATCTTTAATATGCACATTACCAGCAATTTGTAAACATCATTATATTTGTGAGTGTAAGTGCTTCAAATAACTTCAAATAAAGTATTTTGAAAACTGAAAAATTTTCTGTGAAAATGAGCTTCAAATTTCGCATTTTTAGTAGCGCTAAAAGGCAATTTTCTTTAAAACGGCACATAATTTTTAAAAGAAAATTGCCGTTTAGAGCTAGTTTTTGTGTTCTTTAATATTCTAAAATTAAAATTTCCTTCTATCAATAGGAAACCGAAAAAATTAAGAAAATGACAAAAAAATGTACTTTTGGTGGTGATAGATGGTAGCTGACAAGAAAGAGTATGTGGCAATTCGGAATAGCTAGCGAAGACCCAAGGAAATAGAAAACTAATACGGGAAAGTCTGTGCCATTCTGTAGCACCACTAGTTTAAAAATCTAACACTTTCAAATTTTAATGTCTGAGATAGCTTGCTTATCTTTTAACAATATAACAGAAGTTCTGCTGTTCAATCTACTACTAATATAACATTTCAATTACAATTATCATGTACTCAAAATATAATATACTAGTTTTTATTCATGTTCCATCAGTTGTCCAATAAATCAACCACAATCCCAAGTTGATTTATTCTATCAAGCGCCAAAGACTCGTGTTTTTCTCTTCAGAGCAAACGTTATTAGTTTTCATAATATTCTCTTAAATATAAGAGAAATGAGGTAAAAACGAGCACTATAGTTAATTTACTTTTGGTATTTCGAGGATTCTGGTGGAGGTACTGCTTATACTCTGACGGAATAAACATGGGTACATAATAATCCTTCCTTGGAGATCATGGAAAGTAATATAATTACTAGGGAGTGGATTTCTATGATTTTGCATTTTTTTGTCCGTTGCTTCAGTGCATAGCTAAGTGAAATTTCTTGACATTTGGTTAGAATATGATGCTATATAGATTAATATGGTAGTGCATATTTGTGAATATTTGGCCAATTTTTCCTGATAGTGCATATTCGTGTAATTATAGACGCATATTTTGCATATTTCATTAAAAAAGAGACTTATCTTAAAACGTTTAATCTTTTCAAAGAATCTTATGTATTTGTGAGCGTTCATTGATCCGAAAGAGCCAGTCACAATTTGCGTTTTTGTGTTTTCTGTACTTGATAAAATAGGTACTTGTGCAAATATTGGATGTTTCTTGAGAACATGTTTTTTTAAACCAGTCAGAAGAAATTAAACAAGTCATACAATGTATTTCAGTAAGGTGAATAATTACTTCAGTTATTTCTCTCGCAAAGTAGGGTAGATTATACTACGTTTGCACAAAAAAATCTCATTTCAATAAATTTTCATTTCATTCCAAGAATTTTATCAAGAAAGGTTTGTAGAAGAAATAAAATATTGTTAATTTTAACTGCATATTAAAGGGCATATTTCAGAATTTTCAGGTCATAAATGCATACTTTAAAAAGAAAATTTCACGATTTTTTGGGCATAAAAATTCTCTCCCTAATAATTACTATATACATTCCCATGACATATTGAAATAGGCGATTAATTCAATATTCAAAATTACTTTATCAGGTATTTAGAATCAGGCAACTACATTAAAATGCCTGAAAGTCTCCAAAGTAAATTTAATTGAACTGAAATTTACTCTTACATTTTTAATGATCAAAGAAAGGTGTGTAGTAATAATAGCAAGCATTATTCAGGAAATGCATTTTTATATGTACTACTACAACTCCTCATTTGAATCGTCACTCTTTTTCACTGACGAGCAAAATTTGACAGAAGTTAGTTATATCTGCAGACGATGATTCTGAGAAATAATGGATAGAGCACTCCAGAACAAGTAATGAAATTAATTTTATGAGTTTGCAATTTTCAGATAACGGGGTCTATAAATTTTGCATTTACCCGTAAATGCTCTCTTGACACTGATATGATATTCGAAAACCATGGGTCAAACAGCGACAAATGTGCAACAAACTGATATTAAAACTAAGCCAGTAATTAGAAATCAGGTTAATAGAATTGATTAAACTGGCCATGCAATAACGAATAATTAATTGCAAGTGAGGTATAATAGTTCAGAAGCACATACAGGTATTGAACTACTTTATTAGTCCGTGAATGTAATAGTCACGTGCGACAGTTAGATTCTTCCGTCAAAATGGTACCTATACAGAACAATCTTGTAAGGCATTAATTTGATAGGAATTTGATTGAATTTCAGGAAATAGTATTTCTAAACTTCTAATTTACCGCTCAACAGATATTGGCTCAAAACTCAATCTTAAACGTATCTGACGAAAGAAATCAGAGATTCGAAGATGCCGTCTTTGGAGTGTTATGCTTTGAAGTCATCGTGGTTTAAAGTAATTAAACATCATTTGTGAAAATGAAACTAGTGGTGATGAAACAGCACGTACTTTCTCGCCGTTAGTAATGATTTTGTAATAATAGTTGTACCATAATTTATCTCCGTTTTAACACATTTCAGTCATCAGTTTTGTAATACTCATTTGAAATCGTAGAACATTTGGTGCGAAAATTAAATAGTTTCAAGCAATAATTTTTTATTCAAAACTTTATCTGAAAAAGGCCGAGAAAGTAAAAATATGTTTGTGGCATTGAATTCATTGTATAAGATATGCAGTGTATTCAGGAACATTTAGTAGTAAAATATAATAGTTATTATTAAACATGGTTGTAATGGTATTGTAATATTCTACAAATATATAAAAGTATTAGTTTATATTACCGCGAACAAAGCACAGCCGTCATTGTCGCCTTATCAGTGCGGCGTTACAACAATGGGGTACAACAACCGACAATGACCGTTCATGTATTCGTTTTCACATTTAACACAATTAAAGGACGCAATTTAAAATGAAATAACAGAAATATAATAATTATAATAAATAATAATAAAATAAAATAAATAATATACAAATTCTAACTTACGTAGCATCCAATTGCGTAATTTGTGAGCGGGCGACTGAAAGTTAGCAATCTTAATTTCATATTTATTTCAAATAGGTTTTAAATAATTTCTAAAAGATTAATTTGTAAACGTTTAAAACAAGCTCCAATTTAAGAAACGAACAAAGAAATATGAAATAATATACACATACTAACATACGTAGCGTCCACATTATTCAAGAACCTTATGACATTACGATCAGGATGCGAAAGATTTTCAGAGTGGGCGATTAATTTTGACGCCCAAACTTTTGAATTTTTTTCAATTTTCGAAAAATCAGAGTTTTCAACCAACATGAGACCTGCGCCATTGTCTTATAAACGTCTTTCAGACTATTCAACAAAATTTAATTAAAGTTGTTCGCGCCATTTTTTGAAGTTTTTGAAAGTGCGCAGGGTCTTCATGTTAAGTACCCCCCATTATTAAAATATAGATTTTAAATTCACGGGGCCACGACATCAGCCAGATAGATTGGGGAATATCAATTTTGGGTTGAACGGTTTAGCCACTTGTGTTGTTCACAGAGAGACGTTTTGCCGTCAATTCATTTTTCGGCATCAAGGAGCCATAAAACATGGATTCTGGCTGCATCACGAGATAGATGATGCTTTTCGGAGCTCAGCAACTGGCTTTTTCCATTTTTTCGTTACCAGGGCCCTGCAATAAGAGTTTTTCTGCCGAAAATTCGCAGTTTTCTCGCGCAGCATTACATAACTTTATCTTAAGAAGTTCCTTCTTAAGCGCGAGAAAGTAAAAATAGCGAAAGAGAATAATAGTCATAATTCAAAGATCATTGCGAAATATTATTAACGAAGTTTTGAACAAATCTGATTAATTTCGATGTGAATTCATGCAATAATTTCCATGCGAAGTGTAAGTATAATATGCACTGCGAGAATATAAAATTGAGATAATTTTCTGAAATATTTATATCCCCACTCAATCTCGTGGATCTTGAGGTCCTTAGGGTTTGAAATGGATATTTTTCTGTTTTGGAGCACTTTACATAAAGCCTCAACATTTTCAAAATTTTCTCAAGAATGGCTCAAAAGTTTTGGATTAAACGTTTTCTTTGGATAGCGTAGAGAAGGCTTAAAAAATTGTGCAGGTCGCATTTTCGAACTCTCAGAAGTTTCGCAAATTGCAAAAGTTCAAACTGTTTTCGGCGTCTTCATACAACTACAATGTTATAAATAGAGATTTTTCCTTAGTGACATCTATTTTCCAAAGACAGATCTTGACAGCCAGGCCATGTACAATTTTGCTTGAGATATAGGCAATTTTCAAAAACCTTTATTCTAAAAAACGGCTTCAAATTAAACAGAATTCTCGAAACTATACTCATAAAATGGCGAATGTGCTATGTTTTAGAAAACTCCAAGTATTTTTGAAAATTGTAGACAATAAGACATTTAAAAATTACAATATTGATGGTAAATGTATATTTTCGTTATTGGGATCTGTTGCAAAACACAGATTTCGTCATGTAAAACTTTTTGAAAAACCGGACGCTTTTCGCATAATTTTGCTTGAAGTGAAGGCAATATATAAACAAATTTTCAAAAACGTATACTTTTTACTTTCTCGTTGTTCGTCAGAAGAGAAAGTTATGTAATTGTTCCCCGGAGAACGGCCCAGAAAAACTCTTATTGCAAGGCCCAGGTAACACAAAAATTGGATAAATTCTGTTGCTAAATATACAAAAAAAATATCCTCTAACATGTTGTGTAGCCAGAATCCATATTTTGTAGGTCCTTGATAGCGAAAAATCGATTGACGGCAAATGTCTGTCCGTCTGTGGTCAACGGCAACGCCCAATCCGTTCATTCGATAATTCGTCAAAATTGATAATCCCCATTCAATCTCGAATGAACTCGAGGCTTTCAGGGTTTCAAACGGATATTTTGATTTTTGAGGGTAATTGACAAGAAGCCTCAAAATAAGAGAATGGTGACGGTCTAATGTTCGTTGAAATTCCTGGTATTTTTAAAACTGCAACAACGCAACTTTTTGGGCGCCTTTCTCAAACTATTATTGAAGATAGATTTTTACCCTGAATGAAATTTGTTCCTTAAAGACCAATATTTAAATAAGTTTAAGTTCAATTTTTCGAAAATATGAATAGTTTTTGCTTAATTGTGCGTGGAAAGTAGACAATTTTTCAGGAATTATTATCACATACATAGTTCCAATTGTTTATTTTTTCTCGAATTGAGTAAAGTATGCTTATAAAATAGCGCAGATCCCATTTTCGATATTTTCGAAAACTAACAAAAACTTACATTGCGTATCTGCAATATTTATGATCGAAATTTTTTCCATATGAACATCGTTTTCTTTTTCGTTTTCGGCAGAAAAAAGTCATTGTTGGGCCCTGATAACGAAAAAAGGGATAAATTCTGCATTCTTGCTAAATTAAGAAAAGAAAGTCCCCTAATGCGTGGTGCAGCCAGAACCCCAGTTTTGTGGGTCCTTGACACCGAAAAACCAATTGAACGCAAAACGTCTGTCTGTGAATAATGCCAGCCACTAAATCGTTCAACCGCTTTTCTCCAAAACTGATATTCGCTGATCGACCTGACGGATCTCGTGGCCCCTTGAATTTGAAACAGATATTTTAATGTTGGGGACTTTATATAAAGCCTCTGGGACATTCTCAAAATTTTCAAAAAACGGGGCGAACAATTTTGACTAAATTTCGTTGTTGGATAGTCTGAAGGTCGTTTAAGAGAATGACACAGGTTTCATGTTGATTTTTCGAAAATCGAAAAAATTCAAACATTTTTCGGCGTCTTCCTACAACTACTAAATTGAAGATAGAGATTTTTCCTTCAAATAGAATTTTCTCTCCAAAATTAGTTGTTTCTTTAAGGTCATGTACATGTTTTTGATAATTTTAGATTTCGCCCAATATTGCGTGCAATATGTGCAGTTATAAAAAAATAACAACAATACCATTTTCTCAAAAACAGCTTCAGATTTTTCTCTTTAAACTTTTGGTAAGAATGGGGTCTAATGTACCACGTTTTTGGGGATTTTTTTTTCTTAATTTAGCAACTGGATTTATCCACTTTTTCGTTATCAGGGTTCGGCAATGAATTTTTTGCTGCCAAAAATTCGTCGTTTTTTTGCGCAGCATTACATAACTTTCCCTATAAAAAATCTCCTAACACTTGCTGTAGCCAGAATCCCTCTTTTGAGGGTCCATGATACCGAGAAACCAATTAAAAGCAAAACTTCCGTCTGTCCGTCGGTCTGTAAACACCATTATCACATAAACTATACAGAGGAGTTTTTTTTCAAATTGAAGAAACTTCTGTCTCCCTGGAAGCTTAGATATTTTGAAAAACTTTTTTCAATACTTGGGGGTACTTTACATGGAGCCCCCCGGACATTTTCAAAATTTTCTCAAACACGGCTTCAAATGTTTTCTTTAAATTTCATGTAAGAATAGAGTAAAATACACTTATTAAGGTGGCATACGTCCGATTTTCCCGGATAACTAAAAAGTTTTGAAAATTGCAAAAGTTGGCAGTTTTTCGGCATCTTCCGCCAACAAAAAATTGAAGATATTTTTCCTTAAAATAAAATTTGTTCTCCGAAGGGAGTTCTTTCTTTAAGGTCATGTCCATTTTTTTTGAAACGTTTAGTAGTTTCCGCGCAATATTGCGTGCAATATGAGCAACTTTAAAAAATTACAAAAACAAGACTTTCTCAAAAACGGCTCCAATTTCTTTTCTTTAAACTTTTGGTAGGGATAGTGCCTAATGTACCCTATGAGATGACAAAAATGCCACGTTGCTCTATTCATTTATTTTTGGTAAATCACAAAAATGTATTTTTTTACTTGTCTCTCACGTCGTTAGTATTTACATTTGCGGCGGTTTGTTGACATAATGTATTAATGAGTACACGTGCTTTAATTAATGACATAACGTTTATCTAAAATTCAACAGTTTTCTGTGAAAACTAGTTCGAAATTCCGCATTTCCAGAAACGCTCAATCGCCATTTTCTCAAACACGGCACCAAATTTCTTCTTCAAACCTTTCAAATGGATATCGCAAATTGCATTCTTTAATATGACGCTAAGTTCATTTTGAGGTATTTTTTGTTTTTTAAAAAATTACACATTCCTTTGGTAGATATCTCACACCGTTAATATGCACATTTCCAGCACTTTGTAAACACTGTTGTATTTGTGAGTGTAAGTGCTTGAAATGAATTCTAATGACGTTTTTTCGAATTTTCGCCATTTTCATAAAAACGGCTTCAATTTTTTAAAAAGAAATTTGCCATTTAGAACGAGGTTTCACTGTTCTATAATATACTTAAAATAATATCTCCGTCCTACTATTAAGAAATTGTTTAAAAAACCAATTTTTGGCGGCGATAGAAGGTACCTGGGAAGAGTTTATGGCAAGTCTGAATAGCTAGCCGAGACCAACAGAAATAGAATACTAATACGGGAACGTCTGTGCCAATCTGTAGCACCACTATTTCTTTAAGTTCTTTCCTCACATACGGCAAACGACGCTAAAACGTGCGCAGGTATAACTTTTGTAGGAAATGGCTTGTTACAAATAATGCGAGGAATAATGCTGTGGTAGCACCATTATTTGCTTAATCTTCTCAAAAAGTGAATGCTTCCAATACATTTTTCTCTTTTAATTTTATTAGTACTTCCTCTAATTTTATAATCTATGATGACCTTAAAAATAACTTTCGTTACTCGTTATTTTATTTTAAATGTATCTTTCATTTCCTAATTTCTGATTATTATGAAACAATATTCTCTTTAAGAAAAACGACCCATCTGACGGAGGTATTTGGAGGAGTGAATTCCCGCATCCAAACTGTTTGTGCGCGAGATATAACAATTTCTAAACCGTTAGGGGTATGTAAGTTGATCGTGTGGGTTCTGGTTAAATTGTATTTAATTTTAATGATGAAATGCTCATAATTTTACTTAAATCGGTTCATACAGATGCACACAATACAACGAATGATTTGATATGACATACGTTTCAGAAATCGACTAACAGAATTGAAAAAATGTTTAAAAGATGCAATTTGTGAAAACACAGACAAGTCCTGTATGCTTATTTCCTGTATTCTATATCCGACGAACGAGATTAGAAAAATAACTAGTGCGAGAAAGTCTGTGACATTCTATAGCACCACTAGTTTATTTATTTATTTATTTATTTATTTATTTATTTATTTATTTATTTACCGTCCCTTATTACACATGTGGAGAAAATTTAAAGAAAAAAATTGGAGCGGTTTTTGAGAAAGTTTGTTGTTGTAAATTTGATGTGCATATTACACCAAAACGACTAGTTTTTCGGAAAATTCTGTATAACCTTTTTTAAAGAGCCAATTTCGCACAACAGACTTTGTCTGAAGTAATAATCTCTACAACTTTGTAGTTTTAAAAATTTTCCTTGCAATTTTCAAGAAACCAAGAAATTCCCGGATGCAGGACTACGACCATATTTTTTCTCGTCCCTCATTACATAAGTAAAGAAACTTCAAAGAAATAATTTGGAGCGGTTTTTGAGAAATGTTTTGTAAATTTGAAGCTCAATTTATGCAAAAACCACTCGCTTTTTCAAAAAATTGTACATGAGCTTATTGAAAGTGCTAATTTTGTACAATCGACCTTGTCTGACGCAAGAATGTCTATCTTCAATTTTGAAGTTTTGAAATTATTTTTTGTGATTTTAGAGAAATTGGGGATATAAACGAAAATTATACCTACCCTTAAACGTCCTTCGCACTATTCAACAACAAAATTTAATCAAAAAATTTGGAGCGCTTTTTTTAACTATGAAAATCTCCGACGGGCTTCATGTAAAGTACCCACCAAAATTGAAGTGAATATTTATTTTATTGGCTTCAACCTTAATTATACGCCATTTTACAATTATGTACATCATTAATCAATGAAACAGATCAATACAGTTTCTCAAAAACATAAAAAATTACAAAAACACATTAATTACAAAAAACAACATAAAACTAACAAAACGTTTAGTACATTTACATTACACGTTCACAGGTCATGTGTTACAATGAATTTTCAAAAACCATGACTTTTAATAGCATTCTATTACGGAAACTTAATGATATGCCAGTATACAGTTATGAAATCATTCATCAATGAAATGGTCAAATCAATACAGTTACTCAAATATAGAAAAATTATAAAAAATGCACAAAAACATATTAATTACAAAAGACCTAGTTAAAAAAGTTAAATATTAATTTATTATTTTCTTTGATAAATATTGCTCAGATATTCACCTTATTCACATTCAAATTAATATCAGTTATCTTTTATTCAGTTAAGTTATTCAATTTAGTTTCAGATACAGCAAATTCATTCAAATAGAGCAAATGACCGTAACTTAAAGACAGATTTAAGAAAATGAAAAAATGATTGAATATTGTTTTGATCATTTAGTCTCAATAGTTAGGTTCATAAATTGGGCAGTTTTATAATATGTTCTAATGTTTCCTGTTGATTGAGAAGTTTAAAGAATCCCGCTTGAAGTTTGTCCGCTGTATCTAAGTGCCGCAGTCCCCAAATGGATGAAGCGTACCGGAACACAGAGTTCACTGTTGAATTGAATATATCTAATCTAGATTGTCAATCTCCAAATTTACCTTCAATTAATATCTTCCAAAGGGATCCCATAGCAATCCTAGCTTTGTACATGAACTCGTCTGCAGCTGTTCTAAATAATCCTGAGCTAGTGAATGTTACCCCTAAATATGTATAAGAATTAACTTTCTTTATAACGTGTTCTCTGTATTTAAGTTGTTTTGTTTTTTTTCTGTTCACCTCCCTTGTTATAGATAAGCAGTTGTGTTTTCTTTTCATTGACTTCTAAGTGGTTTATATCGCAATACTTAGAGAGAGTGTTCATTTTATACTGCAAATCGATGATGTCTGAAAGTATTATTATATCATCAGCGAAAATGAGCATTTCTATTTTTTCTTCGATTTTGTCATGTCCATTTTGCATAAAAATCTTAGTGATGTCATGCAGCAGTATAGAAAATAGGATCGGGCTTAGGGAGTCGCCTTGCAGGACGCCTTGCCTCACATCTATTTCTTGTGTCTTTTGATCATTTACTGATACTCTCATCCTGGCTTTGGTGTAGTAATCTTGTAGGATTCTAATTATTTTAGTACTAATTCCTGCCTCATATAGTTTTTTCATAGAATGGTATGGACTACAAAGTCGAACCCTCTTCGGAAATCGATGAATGCAGCGTATAGTTTGCCTCCTGATTTTTGATAGATTTATCGTGATCTTTGCATTCAGGCAGAATATATTATCTTCACATGAGCGTCGCGTTCTGAATCCATATTGTGCTTCAGGAAGTATGCCATAATTTTCACAGTGATTATTTAACCTCTTTGCAATCAGTTTTGAGAATATCTTCGATAGTGTGTTGGCCAAGGCAATGCCTCTGTAGTTTATTGGGTCTTACACGTCCCCTTTCTTGTAGATAAGTATAACCTCCGACTTACACCAGTCCCATGGAAGTTCTTCTGTCTTCATTATTGCGATGAATAGTTTGATCATTATCGAATTAGGAGGTAGATATTTTAGAAATTCAGGAGACTTGTTTTTCGTTTCCCACAGAATTTTCAACACTTCATTATATTCTATTTCCTTGTCTAAGTACGGATGTGTGACATCAAAAAATGTTGTGTACCCACCAAAATTAAAATATCGGTTTGAAATTCCAGGCACCTTGATATCAGTGAAAACTATTGGGGAATAACAATTTTGAAGAAAATCGGCGGAACGGTTACCGTTGACCAGAGACGGACAGGACGTTTTGCCGTCAATCGATATTACAGTACCAAGAAACAACAAAACGTGGATTTTGACACCACGAGACAGAGGATTTTTTTTCTAAATTTAGCAACAGGTTTTATCCACATTATCTTTACTAGACCCGAGCTATGCGTTTTTTTTGGCAAAAATTCACCGTTTTCGGGCACACGTGAAAATACATAACTTTCTCTTCTTACGATGGCGAGAAAGGCGAGAAAGTAACAACAATAACGCAAGGAGCGCAACACGAATACATTACATCTATATTTTACATAATTTTTTTTCTAAATGTATTTTCACTTTCACGGACAGTCCCATAAGCTTCAGTAGGCAAATTATATTGACGTGTATATAAAATTTAACTAGTGGTGCTACAGAATGGCACAGACTTTCCCGTATTAGTTTTCTATTTCCTTGGGTCTGGGCTAGCTATTCAGAATTGCCACATACTCGTGCCAGCAATTTTCTTTGAAACATTTTTAGCCGCTTTTAAGAAAATGGCGTTTAAGCGCTACTTCTAAAGCAAAATTTAAAGCTCCTTTTAAAATTTTCGAGTTATCGAAACACTTCATTACAAGTAATTTAAGGCACTTGATATTACAAATACAACAGTGTTTACAAATTCTGGTAATGTGCATATTAAAAATGCGAGGGATCTTTCAAAAAAATTACTTTTTCTAATTTTTGAAAAAACGAAAAAATACCCCAAAATGAACTTTGCGTCGTATTAAAGAGTGAAATTAGCACTATCCGTTCGTAAAGTTTAAAGAAAAAATTTGGAGCCATTTTTGAGAAGATGGCGGTTCAGATGGCGGTACAGAAGCTGTAGAATTTTGAACTATAGTTTTCACAGAAAATGGTTGAGTTCTCGAGAAACTCTACTAGACATTATTTAAAGCACATGTACTCGTAAATATAGTAATGTGAACAAATCGCCGCTAATGTAAATATTACCGACGTGAGAGTCAAGTCAAAAATTACATTTTTGTATTTTTTTCAAAATAATAATAATAATAATAATAATAATAATAATGATGATGATGATGATGATGATAATAATAATAATAATAATAATAATAATAATAATAATAATAATAATAATAATAATAATAATAATAATAATAATAATAATAATAATAATAGTAGAGCAATATGACGTTTCCGTCATCTCATAGAGTTCATTTAGCACTATCTGTACCAAAGGTTTAAAAAAAAAGTTGAAGCCGTTTTTGAGAAAATATTATTTTTGTGATTCTTTAAAATTGCTAATATTTCGCGCAATGTTGCCAGAAAACTACTATTTTTTTAAAAACAATATACATGATCTTAATGAAAGAATTCAGTTTCGAGAACAAATTTTATTTGAAGGAAAAATCTCTATCGGTAATTTTGTAGTTGGAGACCGCCGAATAAAATTCGAACTTTCACGATTTTCGAAAATTCAGAGTTAACAGTGAAAATCGGACGTATGCCACCTTAATAAGTGCATTTTACTTTATTCTTAAAAGAAATTTAAAGAAAAAATTTGGAGCCGTTTTCGAGAAAATTTTGAAAATGTCCGGGGCACTTCATGTAAAATACCCCAAAAATTAATGAATGATTTTCGAAATTTTAGAGCTTCGACTCAGGCCAGATGGACAGGGGTTTCTTTTATTTGGAAAAAATCGTATACATAGTGTAGGCGTTAGTGTTGTTCACATACACCGGACAGATGGACGGACGGACGTTTTGCTTTCAATTGGTTTTTCGGTATCAAGGACTTACAAAACAGGGATTCTCGCCACACCACATATTAGGAGATTTTTTTTCTTAATTTAGCAACTGGATTTATCCCCTTTTTCGTGGACAGGGGTTTCTTTTATTTGGAAAAAATCGTATGCATAATGTAGGCGTTAGTATTGTTCGCATTCACCAGACAGACGGGCGGACGGACGTTTTGCTTTCAATATGTTTTTCGGTATCATGGACTTACCAAACAGGGATTCTAGCCACATCACATATTAGGGGATTTTTTTCTTAATTTAGCAACTAGATTTATCCACTTTTTCGTTATCTTGGCCCGGCAACGAATATTTTTCTGCCGAAAATTCGCGATTTTTTCGCGCAGCATTGCATAACTTTCCCTATACTACGTATATTGCCCCGTATATACGTACGGATACGGGAAAGTAAAAATAAAATGAGCTCTAATGAGTTGGACCTCCTTAGCGAGTTCAGCAACCGGTGGTGAAGTGATTCGCCGAGTCCCAGACGGCGCGCACCTGCCGCTACGCAATAGAAAGTTCCCGCGCCGGCTGCCTCCTTCACATGGAGCGGAGTGGCGTGGCGTGGCGTGGCGTGGAGCGGCCGGCGGTGGTGACGTCAAGCTAGCGGGCCGTCCGGCGGGCTGTCCGGGGCTTGCCAGGGAATTCCCCCACAACCGGCTGCCCCGGCAACAAGCGTAACCACGCCACCGAACACTCGGCCCCGCTCTTCGGCACGTCTCTTTCTCTCTGGAAACTGCCCATATGGCTCAAGGCAACCGCGGCAAGCGCGCACGTTCTCTCTCCTTCGATGAGTACGGAATTCTTTGGAAAGTGTGAGTTTCTTAAAGAAAAAAGGAAAAAAAAACCCTGATAATTACAGCAACCTGTTCGTAGTGAATAATTTAAATATATTGAATCAAGGAAAATATTCTATTTTCAAAATACCCAAATACCCAAATGATATTAGCGACAATGTGATGATTCTTTGCACTGTCACGATTACTTAAACCATACCATCTTTTATTTTACTAAGTAAGCAAGAGATCACATGCAGCAAAATTTCATTGTGTATTCTATATGATTAACAGGTAGTTGTCTGTTGTAACTATTATATGAAATATGTAGCTTCTCTATTTTAGAAAACTTAAACTGACATGAATGACTTAAACTGACACAACTGACATGAATAAAATCAGTTATGTTTTAAAAAAATGTTTTAAGTTGTCTAAAATAGATAAGCTACATATTTCATAATCTATGTTTATTGTTCACCTTGGAGATTCGTTATAACTTTGTTTCTTTATAATCCTGATTTTCATTTTACATCCTTGCCAGTCGTCGCCACCGACCGGTCTGAATTTCTTAGTGAAAATAACGCGAAACGTTCTTTCTTTCCACTTCCTATCTTCTCAGACCAAAGTGACGGACATACATATTTCAGTAAAAAATACTACCGAGTTAATTGGCACGAAGAGGAGCGTCTACGAGTAGAAAATAAGTTTCACTACCTGTGAATAATTCAGTTCTAACTATCATAGCTTTGAAAATAATCCACAATAAACAATTCCACATTGATTTCCAATTTCGGTATTTTTGCTTATTCATGTGTATTTCTATGTAGTACAACATGATTTCGAATAATTTCCTTACAATTTTATTAGAGGTCTTTGGAACTGAGGCGTTTTCAGTCATTTACCCTTTTCTAAATTACTCGACTCTATACTTGGGTTTTTCGTTCTTGGCGCAACAAGGTCACGGACGAAAAATGGAGAGGGAAGGCTTTCTCCAATAGGGAGCTTGCACGTCACAACACAGCAGTTACGTGGAAGTTCATTATTGGAGAAAGCCTTCCCTCTCCATTTTTCGTCCGTGACCTTAGTGCGCCAAAAACGAAAAACCCAAGTATCGGTTGTTCTAGCATTCTGAAATAAAAAGCATTCGATACTCTGGCCTGCAAATCAAAATATTATTTTCCTATCTTGTATGCTTTTATTTGGGAAATATTCGTTACCAGATCTATGGAACGTGAATGAACGAAATTCGATTTTCAGAGAGTAATTTCTCAAAGAAAGAATAGAATCACAGCCTTAATTTTTTCTGTGCTTTTACATATAACAGTATAGTTACTTTTCGTAATATATCATTGGAAGATAACGTACCACTTGAAAATTACATTCTCTTGAAAATTGGAATTTTGGATTTTTTCCACATTTTGAACTATAATATATCTGTTGGGGGACCAGATAAAAATCTGAAAGTTTCACACATGCTAGACTTCTATTATACCAAACTTCAGTAACAATTACAACTTTTAGATTCAACTCAAAATATTTTGTAAAAAATTGAGAACTTACGAAAAAAAGGCTTCATTTTCACATTGAGGATACGTTGTGCCAAGTAGTAATCACATTATTTTAAAGCCTTTTTAAATTAAAATCTACGTTGATTTAAAATAATTAATTACACTTTATAATTAATAAACATAAAAGTGGCCTAATACATAATTTTCAGTATTACGTATACTTAACTCTAAAACAAACTTACAACTTGACATGTACGTTTGTAATTGAAAATATGGTAATCTTGATTTTAAAAACTGAACCGGCTAAAACAAAAATTATTTATAAAATATGCTAGAATAAACGAGGGCAGAGTAATTTAGAAAAGAATAAATGTCTGCACACGCAAAAATGGAGCATGGCGCGAAACAAAAATGGTCACCATTTGCAAACCAGATACAATAGAAAAAGTTAAAGATGTTTTTGAACAGCCAAAGCATAAGGACATTTATGTACAAAATATGACTTTTTTTCGAGATGGTCGAGTGACCAATTTATTAAATTCTGGATTGACCCTTCGGCATTCGTCTGGTATTGATCGAAGAAACCGCGGCAAACAACCGATCAGAGCAGCTTCACTCGAATTCTCCTCGTGACAGCGGCTGTGTAGCTAGTGTGACCTAGCACTCTAGCTAGTGTCGAAAATCTTGCCCCCGTTGGGAATTGAACCCTAGGACCTCCTGTTCAGAGGTACTGCAGTGACATCAGCTGATGCCCTGAGCCATCTTTGCCGGCATATGAGACAAAGAGGCAGAGCAATAGTGTGTAAGCATTGAGTGACGCTTTGATTTGTGAAAACAAACAACTTCAGAACGCGCGTCAGCACAGCGGGCGAGGGAGGGGGTTCGCAGACCTCGAGCGTCGTATCCTTTCCGGGAAATCACGACTCATGAAGCACCTCCTTGTGAGTAAGTAGTTCATGAAATATCATGAGGAAAACCCGGATTCCCCTTAAAGGTTCAAAGATTCTGTAGCTGACACCACTGTTCAAGCTGCTGCTAATTATGGCGTAGAGATTCACCCCCGATAATGTCGTTATTGTGATCAATCACATTGCTTTCTCGGCTGGCATCTGATTAATTCACCGTTTTCAGAAGAACGAAAGACTTTCAGAAACTTATTCCGTGAGTTAAAACGAAGTAGCAAGACATGAAATAAAGCAATGACTTAATGATATTAAACTTTTTTACCGAACCCCGAGTATTAGACCCTTTGAAATAGTCATTTGCCACATAGTTACATATAGAGAAAGATATGTAATGCTTTCATATAGAAAAAATTACGTACTGCTGCGCGAAAAAAACGACGTATTTTCGGCAGAAAAATTCTTAGAGGCCGTCCATAAAATACGTAACGCAAAATTCGAGAATTTTCAATACCCCCTCCCCTTGTAACGCAGTTCCCTATCTCTATGTAACGCAGCCTCAGACCCTCTCCCTCCCCCTTTAGCGTTACGTAATTTATGGATGACCCATTATTACAGGGCCCTGGTAAGGAAAAAGTGGATAATTTTCTCCAAAATTGATATTCCTCAATCGATCTGGCTGATGTCGTGGCCCGTTGAATTTGAAACCGATATTTTAATTTGGGGGGTACATTTTCAGGGACACTCTCCAAATTTTCAAAAAAGTGGCTCCATCGTTTTTGATTAATTTTTTGTTGGATAGCGTGAAGGACGTTTAAGGATGGATAGTGTGAAGGATTTCATTTTCGTTCAAAACTCTGATTTTTCGAAAATTGCAAAAATTCAATTTTTTTTTCGTCTTTCTACAACTAAATTTATGAAGATAAAAATTTTTTCTTTAACGAAATCTGTTCCTTAAGGGTAAATTTTCAAATTAAATTCTCTACAATTTTTCAAAAATTTGAGTGCTTGTCGCTTACTTTTGCCTGAAAATACGAATGAGAAAGTACGTACTGTTTTAGCACCACTAGTTATTCAAGCTTCTCCAGTATAAACAGGTTACCATTATCCCTAGGATTCCCAAAGGGCTGAGGCTCAGAGATCCATCGTTGGTTGTTTATTTGTTTTTTCGTAGTTTTCAATTTTTTTAAGGAGCTGAAAATCATTGATATGATTTCAGATGTGGCTTTTATGACGCAATTTATCACAAGTGATTTTTGTAATTCGAGTTATAATGTTTTTGTGAGTAATAAAATTACGGTCTCTACACTCTGAAAGTGCACAATCATATTAGTTTTTGGAAACAATTGTAGCGTTTTACATTTAGTAATATGTAGTTTAATATACGACTACGTTAAGACGTTTCATGGATCTTTTTGGGGATAAATGTAGTATAAGTAGTTTTATTATTAAAAACAAATATTGAAGGGAGCAAGTCCATTATTTTTACATTTGTGGAACCGGAAATTGAACAATGCTTTTATTTAAACGAATATACATTCATATTATCATTATTTTATTATTATTATTATTATTATTATTATTATTATTATTATTATTATTATTATTATGTAGTATATCAATTTATTAATTTATCAAAATTGTCAAAAACATCAATAAAATAAACTTTATAAAGGAGGTTCTGGAGTCCCCCATGTTAATAAGCAGATCCTATCCTTTGTTATTGCTAGGGTTAACATTTCTTCAGTGGTATTTTTTGTGCATACACTATGAATTAACACATTCCTCTTCGGCTAGGCCGTAAGAATGAACAGTTCAAATGACGCAATTCACACGAAACGTCACAACCCATTCAGCAGAAGTCAAAAGTGTCAAGTGGTATTTTTTGGGCAGGCATTTTCCGCTTAGTCGATCTGGAACGCTGGACGAAAACAGCTCTTGTGGCTCTAGTATAACCCAGGTTTGGTTCAGTGTTTATGTGCATTTACTCACAGTCCTGTTGTCTTTAGATGTCACGGGGATTTGGACGTCAGCCTATCGTCGCCCAACTCTAAAGCCAGGAATAGAGGAAGGATCTCGCGCGGTCCTTGGCCCAATCTTTGGTGTACTGCTCCGGCATCCGCCTGGAGGGATGTAAGGAAACAAAACCAGTGATCGCAGGAGCCGATCTGGAATTCTCACTCGGGAAGTGGCCGACGTCGCCCCAACGTCGTAGCGCTGACAAAATTTCGCTACCGATGGAACTCGAACTTCGGACGTTTTGGTCAACAAACTTTCAATTGCATCACATCTGACTGTCTGTATCACTGTTTCTCACTCTCTCTTTCAATATAATCACATGCAGGAATTGGTGGGGAGCGTGGAAGTAAGTGAGTGCGAGCCTGCCTAAGATATGGTTGCTTTTATATGTAATAGTGGTGTAGTTGGTTACCATCACATATCTTGCGTGAACCATCATTTCTTTCACAATAGTTATTATTTTCTTATCATTATTCAGCCATCATATCACCTCTAACACCAATCATAAAGCGAATGGTAACGTCAAATCATCTCTGTAGTCACTTGACAGGGCAAGGGAGATCATGAGGCGTAAGCCTTCTCCATATTCTTCAGACAGATTTGTGTACTCACCCACTATCTTAAGCACATGCTGCACCTTCACTACTGAGAGAAAGTGACTTTGCATGTAACCTCGCAACTGCATTGCGCCTGGGAACGACACGATTCCTACTGTCCTGCTACCGGCTCCACCCCGCCCCTGCAGTTCTCGTCATCGCCCTCTCCCCACTCCTATCAACGTTTCTTCCGGTAGCTACCGCAAACGCTGTAGCCCCTATCGCCACCGTACCTCCCTATCCCTACCGCCTTGCCTCTACCGCTACCCTGCGCCTGTCGCCCGCAACAGAGCAAACAGAGCGAAGGAGTGCAGCTTTGTGGTCGCCTGGAAAGCACCATGCACGTCCACGCCACTGCGGTGTGACCATTCCTTCCCTTTACAGGCATCTATGGCCAATCCTGTAACACAAAGAAAAGCAGACGGTCAGTATGACTATGGCCCGCCGGCGCGTGCAGAAATACAAAGTTTATATTTCAAGTCACATTGCCTGTTTCAGTTTCCTTACTCCAGCAAGTCCTTAAATCGCTTATACTTCGCCCATTGCCCCAACACCCGACCGGTCGCCTCTACCATGCCCCTCCGCCAGCCCCGCCTCCGTTTCCACTGCCGCCGCCCGCCGCCACAGGGACTATAAGTGCGCAAAGATCATCCTTGGCAATTGCTGGCAACTCAACATAACTCAGTTTAAATTGCCGATTACTTAAAAAAACCTCTCATATTCATGATGTTACTTTCGCATATAAAATACAACCAAAAATGTAAAATTTTCTATTAATCATTGGTGTATTTTAAAGAGTATACCTTCCGGATTTTCGCGTCTATCGAACATTAAAGGTATGCTTAACAAAGCGACGTCAGTAGGCAATATCACGAAGCGCGTCACAGCGGGACTGAGGCACGGCTGAGCGCGCGGCTCGGAAGCCCTCGCCAAAGGGGCTCCCCATTCTTCTGGGAAATCAATGTTGCACTTATCGCGATTGTCACAGTCCGGACCAGACTATAAGCAGGGACGTCCAATTGGTGGCCCTGCCGGTGCCATTTTTTGTCGCCCGCGAAAGGTAGTCAAAAGTGATAGTCCCTTGTATCCATCTCGGCCAAAATCTCTTTAATGGGGATCTTGAGGGGCTGCAAGTTGGACACCGCTGCTGGAACCCGTCCACGGGGACTTAATTTGTTTTGAGCATATGTAATAATGACTTAAATGTAGCTAAATTCTGGAAATCAGCCACCGTGCGCCCCCGTCCCTCGCGGCCGGCCGCCGCCGTCGCGCCCCGCCGCCACCGCAGGGCAAGGTTGCGGGCGGTGGCGCGCGGCGGCGCGCGGCGGAGGCGCCGTGACGTCAGACGCGGGCTTCCTCCGACGCGCCGCTCCTTCCCTGCGCCGTCGCTCGCTTCGCCACCATGTGCCAAGTGCCGCCTCCGGCTCGTCCAGTCCGCCCGTGCTCGCCGACCGGAGAGGACCCCCTACCTGGACTGCGGACGAAGCCAGTGACCATGAGGGCGTCTCCGCTGATCGTCGCCTGTGCCCTGGCGCTGTGCGCTGCGGGGGCGGTCGGCCAGGGGGAGCTGTACACAGGTGAGCGGCCGACATGCGGCAGCTGTTTAATCGCTTTTCTTTTTTCTCTCTCCTCGAGTTGAAGTAGAGGAAGTTTTTGCAATTTGGGGCAAGCGGCTGACCCAGATGACAGTTGCCGTTGGTAACGGGACTACTCAAATAAATCGGAATCCAAAGATGAACAACTGGTGGTTACTAAACTGTTTTTACTATACATTTTTGATTTCCTTGTATAATTGAGATGTGTAACTCGTGTGGTCGTCAGTGCTATACTGAAGATTGTTATTTTCCTTGCCGTTGTGCATTAATCTATTTAGATTCAACTTCTTTCTGAATACATTAAAATATGTTTTTGGTCATTTCGTCACTGAAAATAATGCCGAAGATTCTGTCTAAATGAAGAGATATATCAATGAAGAGACATGAAACTCGAGGAAACCTCAGTGTCTCGATCTTACAGATCTTCATTTATGCACGATTACAAATTATAAGGACTATTTTATTTCACCCACTAAAACAATATCTTTTATAACCTTTACCACCTTACAATACATTTATAAGTGTTAAGTTTCTTCGTTTTGTGCATTCTGTTTGCTAATGATTATTCTAATGCTCTTAAGAAGCTACTTATTTTTCCTTAGTATTTGAATTATCCCGAAGAGCATCTTGAATTGATTGAAACTACGCAAGAAATTTATTTCATCTTGTAGGATTTGAAATAAATTAGAAATTCATTTCCTTTCCATTTCATTAACTTTCGTTGGGCACGAATGTTTCCACAAGCTCTGAGCAGGAATGGGGACTGCTTTTTACTTGCAACGCGGGAGATGCTTTATTTCTGGGAATTCCATACTTATCGTCTAACAGCATTTACGAATGCACAATTAGCGGTTCACTGCACGTCTGGCTGGGCATCTTCCGATCTCTGTTCGAGGAACGCGTGCAATCTCTTGAGCAATACTGCATCTCGAAGAACTCGTTAGTACGTCCTCTACAGCAGCATTTGCATAGCGCGATAACCAAAGAAACTTGCACTGCCGTTGCAGATTAGTCTTCCGCTGATAGTGTGATTATTACGAACATTAAAATGCTTATTTAGTGAATAAATAAGCAATTTAAGTATAGTGTCTGGGTAGAATTACAGTGTCTTCACAACATCCATTCGTCGTGAATTATTTTAATTTTTATAGAAGCATTACGTAGATATAATGTTCACAATAATCAGTGTTAACAGTAATCCGTAACAAAGTTATACTTGTTCGATGTTCAGATCGTATTATTTGTTTATATTTTTTTCAATCTCATAGTGTTCTTTCCAGGGGTAACGATGCTGAAGAATGGATTAACTAAAATACGTATTCGTAGTTCATTCTCAAGTCGCATGTAGAAAATACATTAAAATTAAGCCCTAGAAGGAAGTGATGTGCTTTGATCTGTTGAATGAAAAGACGTACATAGTCCATAACAAGAATGCAATAGACTATGATTACTGCATCCTTCTCCACGCGCCAGAATTGAGAACGTTCACGATGTGTTTGGAAAAGAGCTTTGAGGAAATAAATATTCCTTTTGCAACTATATCTTCCTTTTCAACCCCAAAATTATTAATTAATATCTCCATATCGCGAATTTTCATAGGAAAATTGCATTCCTGTTTCGTAATACAATGCAATAGGAATGTACTACATTAATTACTAATTACTCCATTTATTACGATAGCGCATATTATAATAATAGTCAAACAAATGTGTCGGCGAGCGAAAGAATGCGCCTGACCTGCAGTGTCCCGAAGCACCGGTTGCGTTCCACAGCGCGCTCCTCTCTCCCACAATTCCCCACTCAATTTGTGCAGCTCTGTTGTAGTTAGTTGCTCGCAGAGGTAAGCAATAGTCGTCATAGTCTGCGAATGAACGCGGTTCAATATTTGTTCTACAATACTTGAGCCAGTTGTATTTGAAAATGTGTACCAGGAAAATTATATGCCACAAAAATCACATACTATTTCGTCAATTTTGTATTTCCCGCATATGCTGAGAGAACTTGGACAGACATTTAAAAATAAAGGGAATCCTTTCTTCATCACATCCACACCTCTTCATTACTGATTTCATGTAGATTAAAATATTTATAACAAATTAACTAATAGCATATGAAATACGAATACAAGAAGAAGTAATGGAAGTCATCTCCTTCAACTTAATACATTTATTTAGAGATCCGACTTTCGACGGTTTTGCCACCATCATCAGTCTCGCTGTGTGTGGCAAAAGTGGGGAGACTGTTGATGAGAGCAAAGCCGTCGAAAGCCGGACCTCTAA
>JAHLJT010009355.1:65750083-65773356 GCA_031308135.1 Acheta domesticus
ATAAATATAGTGACGGAGATAACTTACATTATTTCTTCAAGTAATAACGTCAACAATACCACATCAGAATTCCCACAAGTACGAATTCGTTTAGTCACCTACTGAAGTCAACCAGTCCCAAGAAATAGAGGCGAGAGGTGACAAAACGGCAAATTCCTTTCATCGGAAGTCAGGGGTCAAGGTGCATTACATTTGCAACGCTGATTTACCATTTAGTAACGGTCCTTTGTTCTCGTATTGAGATCCTCATCAGATGCTACCACTTCGGATACACTGCACCTACCACCTTCCCCTCCATTGCATCCGGTTCCCCCAGGGGAGGAAGCGCGAACATCCTGCCTTCGACTGAGCAGCGCGTCCTTCGAGTGTGTATCCCTCAATACTCCTCAATATCATTATTTGTTAATTCTTGAAGTGCTGTCTGTTAGGGATATTAAAAAATATTAGACTATGTTGTAATGCCTCATTGTCATCACCAAGCCATAACCTTCCTCATTCGCGCACAATTACATTATTTAGGAAGAGTTCCTCAATCTCTCCGTGATCCTGATCAAGGGAATCCGTTGATGAATGAAGATCTTCGGATCTTATCCTCCATCGCTATCATTCCCAATCCTTCTAGTTCTTTTTCAGATTCCAAAGCTCGTCCCACTGTTCAGTGCAACCTTAACCTGAAATTCTGGCGGAATTTCAATTGTTATTATTGGGAGACACTATCCCCCGAATCTTTCGTCTGATCCCTGTTTGTCCGACTGAAGATAGTTGCAAAGTTGTCAAAATATGGCTGTCAGTAATAAAAATGTGATGGATGTACGGAAGACAACAGTGTTCAGCCATTCATACGGGAAATGCCTTTCTTCGCCCTGAAGAAAGTCCAAGTGTCACAGCCAAAACGGCTAGGACTACTCTAAGCGCGAAAACGTCTGGAATTCCTAGACAGAGTGCCTCAGAATTAATAATGCAAACTTCTACGGATTATAGACGTCAAAGGTGATTATTCTTAGATAAAAATACATTTATGTATTTTGTATATGTAGTTTTTTGATCTAGACTTCGTGACGATAATATCTCATTTATCTGAAATAAAGTCGTACTACTATACATACTTTTCCCTCTCATTAAACTTTCCTCAGTAAAACCCTCCCCCATTTCTGTTTAAAAGAGCGCGGCGAACATCATCTCGTCACTGAGTCACTCGTTCCGCTCTTCTCCTGTGCGTTGCAGGCAGCGCGTGCACGGCGCACGACGGCGGCTTGGGCGCATGCGCGCTGGTGAGCGAGTGCCCGGCGGCGCAGCAGGCGATCCGCAGGGGCCAGCGGCCGCGCATCTGCGCCTTCGACGGCTTCACGCCCATCGTGTGCTGCCCCGGCGCCGCCCCGCCCACGCCCGCGGCCACGCGCGCGCCGGCGCCCACCACCTCCACCTCCACCGCGCGCCCGCCCGCCCCCGTGCCCACGCCCACGCCTGGCGGTGAAGGCAACGGTGCCAAGAGCAGGCAGAGTAAGTATATTAGATATTTGAACTTCTAAAGTTGGGTTTCTCAATCGGAAGAGCTAGCTCAGGGCATCAAGTGATGTCACTGCAGTGCCTCTGTCAGGGAGGTCCTGATATTCGGTGGCAGGATTTTCGACACTAGCTTGTCAGCTAGGTCGAAATCAGTCGCTGTCTGGAGGAGAATTCTAGCAGCCGGTTGCTCTGATCGGTAATTTTCCGTGGTTTCTCCGATCAGCACCAGTCGAATGCCGGAGCAGTACCCTAACAAACGGTCACGGACCGCACGCGATCTTTCCTTCCCATTCCTTGTCTTATCCTCACCCCTTACATACACTAACTCATACTTTGACTACAGTATCACACATGCCGGGAGATCAGCTGGGAGCTAAGAGCTTGTCCCCGCTGGGGCGGTGTCCCGCTGGTGGGAGATACCTGAAACACCGCTAGTCGACGGTACGTCCGCGCCGGATCTCGCCATCCAGCGGAGCAAATACCTTACAAATAACCTAACTTACTCACTACACTTATGTACAAATAACCTTAGCAGTTAACGCGCCCGGAATCAATAGTAATCAATCATTGGGTTGCTCAAGTGGGCGGTTCCTTTTGGGGGTGCCCTGACACAGCACTTATCTGCGAGTCACCTGTGTGGCCCGCTTCTTGAGTCATCCCAATGGAACGCACCCGGGTGCGATCGTCTAGTTGTAGTCGTCTCGGGTTGTAGTCTAGTGAATGGTGAATGTCTCGTGGGGACAGTAGTGGAGAGCCGCGAGCGTTTCTGCCCCAATTTTTATATTTCAGGAGCTCTTGTCAAAAATCCGATACACAAGGCCTCAACGTATTCTACAAAGGAACCAATAATATCAATGTACAATCTCAATGCTGGTAGAAAATACAATAATTATAATCACTCGATCTTGTGACAAAATGACACATTATTTACCTTTGACCTTCTTGGTTGCGTCTAGTATTTCTCATAGTTTCAAAATGTACCTTAGAATATCACTTTACCACTTCGCGTTGCACCATATTCATTGGAGCGATGAGGTCTGCTTAGATCAAGTCATCTTCTGAATCCTCACTATGCTTATCTACATCTAAAACACTATTCATAAAAATCCACACGACACTATGAAAAGAACCGATTATCTTGTACAAACCCGAAGCGCACAGGAAATATAATAATCCGAGAATTCGTAATTATTATCACTATATTCCGAGACAAAATTACATTACTCATATTTACATTCGATTTTGAACCTTGATACTCGATGACTGACAGTCTTGAGCACTGTAAATATGAAGCTATGATTCGCTTATATGCGAAATTTTCGTCTACGTAAACGAAAATCCGCTTTCGAAACTATAGAGTACAGTTTCAAACCTAGTCCCTTATTCCGCCGCCTGCAAACGCAACGTGAATAATACGCTAGATAATGACTTCATCCAACAGCCGCACAGAATGGTACTCTCTCAGAGTTCTTATATTTAATTTATGACGCGACATAAGGAAAAGAACTACTTTACTGTTCACAAACTCTGGCGTGTGTAAACATTTTTCATATTTCAACAAACATCAGAACATAACGATTTCTGATTCATATGAAGATTCCATACTCAGTGTGTTCTGTAAGTGTATGAAATTTAACATCTAATCAATATTTTCAAAGACATGCAATTAGTTATTCATTTTTTTATTAACATTTCATATCACATTATTTTTAACCGGTATTATTGCAATAGCGGCAATCAGTATTGTACTAACAAAGTCTTAATATTAAGATACGCTCATTTTTGAATTGTAACTTTTGTATAATCCTGCAGAATCATTCTGGTGTATCTAATCTCCGATTACAACTTTTATATTATTGGCTGGTAGGGAAAAAAGACACTGCCTATCATCTGGTCACGCAACCAGCATTAGCTCATTCTTGGCAACAACACACATTCACTCAATTGTACACAGACCTTAGCAAACAACAGAAAGAAAAAGAGCAAACCAAGCAAATAACCTTTGATCAGTTGAGAATATGTATTAATAAAAGTAATGAAATGATGGAAAAGGGAGACATTCAATTCTTAGCTGCGTACGCACCTTTTATCCTTTTTTACCCAACCGAGCGAAAGAAGTCCGGTTGTTTTTCATCTTAGTCCTACAAGTGAATTTGTTTCTGCCCTCTTACGTTTTTAACAAAATGATATGTTTGACTGCCTCAAGAACCAAACGTCACGTAATGAAACGTTTAAAAACAAATCCCATAAGTGAATTAATTACACACACTCGTAGAAGAGCATCTTTTCAGAGCCAACGGGTTTTAGTAAGTATCTACATAGGAAGACAATCTATTCTTGATATTCCATCAATTCAAGGACAATATCAGTTTTCTAAGCCTTTGATAGGTTTTTGATACTGATTCACCATTTAAAAAATCATCAGTCGACCATACGTTCAAACAGGGTGCACACGCACTGCCGCCTTGAGGAGCTACCGCCGCCGCCTCGACCTGGGCTGGCGGGGAGAAGCCTGGCCTTGACGAACGACCCAAACCTTAGAGCAGATTTGTCAAGGTCGGTGTCATGAGCGGGAGTCCGTGGCACGAGTGCCAGGACGAAATCGCCCCTCCACGCAGCTCGTTACGCCGCCAACAGAGACAACACCATCCCTATTGTAAAACTGCGGGATTACTAATAGTTTCCTTTCCCGACAATATTGCGCAGAGGAGTTCGTGGCATGCTACGGTGCCACGACGCGTCCTACTGCCACCAGTAGAAGACCTTGACACCACAACCGGGAGAGATGGCTCAGTGCATCAACCTGATGTCACTGCAGTCCCTCTGACCGGGAGGTCGTAGGTTCGAGTCCTGACAGCGAGAGGATTTTCGACACTAGCTTTTCAGCTAGGTCGAATTCAGTCGCTGTCTGGAGGAGAATTGTGAGGAGATGAGGAGGAATATGTGAGGAGAATTCTAGCGGCCGGCTGCTCTGATCGGTAGTTTTCCGTGGTTTCTCCGATCAACACCAGGCGAATGTCAGAGCAGTGCCCTAACAAACAGGCCACGGACCGCGCGCGATCTTTCCTTCCTCTTCCTTGTCTTATCCTCTCCCCTCACACACACACTTACACTAACATGCACTACACTACCACACCTGCCGGGAGACCGGTCGGGAGCTTACAGCTTGTCCCGGCTGGGGCGGTGCCCCGCTGTAGGAGGTACCTGGTTGAGGGGAAATCCCTGCTAGTCGACGGTAGGTCGGCGCCAGATCTCGCCATCTAGCGGGGAAAAGATCACCGCCAAGTCTTGACGCGTGAGAACTAAATTTGCAAGAGAAAATCAGATATCATTGCAGGCATTGCAGGCGTTGCTTGAATTCACCTGAGCTCCCCCTCGAGAGCAGTGGGGGATGGATTCGCCACGCTTCCCGAGGGGAGCGACACCATGAAGGTATTGTAAGTGGTCCACCTACAGCTTGTCCCAACTGGGGCGCTGCCCCGCTAGGGAATACTTGGAGGCATCCCAAGCCCACGTGTAGAGCGGTTCCGCATTCCACGTTCCAGCAAAGGAACTCTGCTACCTCTCAGCTACGAGTATAACATTCACTTAACTCATGGGAATAACCTCGAAAGTAGTTAACGCGCAAGGAAACATGGAGTATCCACTGATTGACTATAGCTGTATTCCAGAGTGCGCCGAGTACGCGGCGCACGTGTGGCAACTGTTGCGGCTCCTTAACTTATCCACTCTCTGAATCTGAATCAGTGAAATTGTCGCTGATTCAATCAGTGAGAGCCGAAGTTACTGATATCTTCAGTCGAAATGAGCAGTTTCGCTGGCAATCAGCGAAAATGTGAACCTTTTCCTAAAGACCGCCAGCATTTCACTGGTCGTCAGTGCCACGCCACATCCCTCACTGATCGTCCAGTTGTTCACGTGCTGCTGTTTTCACAGATTTCACTGATTCAAAAAGTGGATCCGATTTTCACTGATTTGTTCAGTTCAATTCACTGATTGTCAGTGGCAGGGATATAACTGACACCATCAGTGAATAGTCACTCTCAATCAGTATTTTTTCACTGATTCAGACTGAGAGGGCAGTCTAGGGCGCTGTCCTCCATACTTAAAGGAGAAAAATTTCTCAAGTTGACGTGTAAATCGATTGCGCATTTCTCTTTCCAACGGAGGAGAAAAACGGCCCCCTTCCGACTTCACCCTCGGGACAAACGTCGAAAGTAGTTGACGCGCAAGGAAATTCGGAATCTCCACTGATTGACTGTTGCTGCGTTGCAGAGTGCGCCGAGTACGCGGCGCACGTGTGGCGCCTGCAGCGGCCGGCGGTGGCGCTGACGCCCTTCGAGCCCAAGGTGAACACGTCGCTGTGCCGCGTGCCCGAGCTGGTGGGCGGCCAGCCCTTCGTCATCGGCGGCAAGAACGCCTCGCTCTTCGAGTTCCCGCACATGGTGAGCGGCGCACAACGGCGTGCAGACGCCTGAGCGACAGGGCGGTGGGGCGGACTGGTGCAGTTGAGGGGAGCTATTACTTCTTAAATCAGTATCAACCCATTGACTTATTACTTAACCCATTGACTGACTAGTGTAAATATGGTTGTCCCTTAGGGTGATAGCTCACTTGCTTTTCACCTATGGGCATCGGAGTTCAAATGGAAAATGCAACACGTGTGAAATAACTGTATAGTTGGTGACAATGCATTAAGATGTATTTGTATGAAAATGGTTAAGTTGGCTTAAAAAATAACAACTATTGATACGCTTTGAATGTGTATTCTCAAGTCGATAGCTAGATTCCGATGGTAAGGCAAAATTTCCCATGCATTTCACATCAAACTACAGATATGGCTTGTACTGACTCACTGCCCTCTCGTAATACTGCTTACGTACTTGTATTTAATTAAATACATACATTACGCACATGTTCCATTAATTATTAAGCTTAAGATTTTTGTGAGAAATATATTCATTTGAGGGGACAGGGGCTGGGTGTGAACTTGTTCAACTCTCCAGGATGATACAAAAAGGGGGTAAGTATCAGTCCACTGACTGATTAGTGTAAATATGGGCGTCCCGTAAGGTGATAGCTCACTTGCTTTCTAGCTACGGGTATTGGGGCTCAAATCCCAACGTACTTGTGTAAATCTTGTAGTTGAAAAAGAGCAATCGAGACAGACTTTATAGAGGTTCTCTCGTTTTCTTCCTCTTATTCCGCTATTTTTCAACATCATTTACACATTTCAACATCATTCTTTTATCTCTGGTTTAATTCATGTACTGGACTGACAACTGCAAATTTTAATTGATTCGCCACGCCTTTATATAATTCAGTATGATCTTGATGTTTAGATATTAAGGAGAGATTTGGCGCTCTCTTTTGATCAGCTTACAAAGTGAAAGCAGATTGATGCCATATGTTGTGTGTTTATGATTAGAGCAAATTGTGTGGATGTTGGTGTGTGTGACGAGTGTCATGTCATGTGTTCAGGCCGCCGTAGGGTTTGGTGAGAGCGACCGCAAGAGATGGCTGTGCGGGGGCGCGCTCATCAGCGAGAACTACGTGCTCACCGCCGCCCACTGCATCGAAGACATCCCCAAGCCTGGCCGCAGGGGAGTGTGAGTATCCGCTCTCTTTATTAAATACTTATTTACTTATTGTAGAGTTCAGAATTCTACAGAGAAATCAAGGGAATCCATGAATACAGCTATGCAGCAGAGGAAAGGAAATTTAATACGAATTCTGAAAGGAACAAAATCTGTAATTGTCAGAGTCGAACTTTGTAGGACAGAAGACACAAGTTGGAGTCGGAAAACACCGACACTCCTTTTTTCTCTGAAGCAGTGAAGTCGTTGCCAAGATGAGAATTCTTAGAGATCAGTTGCTATGTTAGATCTTTTAGATGTTTTTCGCCGATAAATTCCAGGCGGATATCGGAACTGTACTTTAAGCAACCGATTAAGGTCCGAGCGCGATCTTTTTTCTACTTCACACCCATCGTAAAGAGCGGGCTAAGTGATGTCCCCAAACTTTATTTCAGGAATCTCGACGTACTCCAGATACATGGGTATCTGGCTCAGGCCCAAAGTAGGCTGCAGTACCAATGACAAGAAATATTGATCCAAGCAACCAAACTTCAGAATAATCACACCGGCAATATCTGTTTTTTAGCTATTTAGCTGGAGTATAAAATCCGCAAGCGTAGGGACTCGAACAGAGGTCTTCGAAACTTCCTTTGTGAAACTGAAAAAACTACATGCGTTATCGCAGCTGGAGAAAGCAACATAGAAGTAGTTATTATCTCAATTACTTTACATGAATTGTGTTTATGCTGTCACATTTATTACATAAACCCTAAGAATATCTTGTGTACGCAACCTGCTGACGGGGGTAGGCCCTCTTTGACACGAGCGAACTGTTGCAGTGGGGCGGCGCGCTGGGTGCGCCTGGGCGACCTGAACCTGTACTCGGACCAGGACCGCGCCAAGGTGCAGGAGTTCAGCGTGGTGGAGCGCATCGCGCACCCGCGCTACGTGGACGGCGTCAAGTACTTCGACATCGGCTTGTTGAAGCTGGACCGGCCCGCGACCTTCGACGAGGCCGTGCGGCCCGCGTGCCTGCAGACGGAGACGGACGAGCTGCCGCAGCAAGCCACCGCCTCCGGGTGGGGCGTCGTCGCCGTCGGTCAGTCTGCGCCCGGTCGCCTCGGGATCGTTCCTCGATCGATTGCGACTTCCTTCCTAAGCCAAAGGATCGTTACTTGATCCATTGGATTGCCTTCCTGAGCCACAGGATAGTTCCTTGAGCGATTGCGGTTTCCTTCATGAGTCAAGGATCTTTATTTGATCCACTGGATTTTCTTCCTGAGTCCTTGATCGATCATGATTCAAAGGATCTTCCTGGGTCAGAGATTCATTATCTGATCAATACTGAATTATTTTGTAAGTCGCAGGGACATTCCTTGATCGATTGCGATTTACTCGTACTTCCTGAGCTAAAGAGTCATTATCTGATCGATAATGTGTTACTTTCTATGCCACAGGAGCATTCCTTTATCGATTTCCTTCCTGAGACACAGAATCATTTCTTGGTTAAGCGCGATTTCCTTCCTCAGCCTCTGGGTCTGATGTGGATTGACCGCGATTTCCTTCCTGAGCCATAAAATCATTCATTGATCAATTGCTATTTCCTTTCTGGACGTCAGAATCATTATCTAGTCTTTAGTGATTGACTATTTAGTCACAGACCCTTTCCTTAATTGGTCAATATTGCGAAAATATAATTATCAGCGAAAGTATAATTATCTAATCGACAGCGATTGACTCTCGAAGCCACAGGATCATTTATCGATCGCTATTTTCTTCCAAAGCCACAGGAAAGTTTACTTTCTAAGCCAAGCATCCTTCGACGATCTCCATTCCCTTCATGAGCCCAGGATCATTGATTCACCTCAATATCCTGCGTGAACCACAAGAGCATAGAGCATATATCAAATGATATTGATTTCCTCGATGGGTCACAGGATCATTCCTTCATCGATCATGATTTCCTTCTTGAGCCATCCCCTTTTTCGATCTAACTCTTCCCGAGTTACCTCTTCCTTTCTCAACACTGTTACTTAGGAACAGTCATCATGAGGAGCGCATTTCTTAGATTTTCTGCCATAATTTAATACATTGACCATTCTCATATGAAACATTTTATCTATCTATAAAAATAACGAAAAACGAGAACATTTTCCACTGATGCTCTTTGGGAATAGCTGCATGATCCCATTCTTTGCGCTCATTTTATAAAACACAATACTAACAATAATGTAGTTGATTATTCTAACTATTCTAATGAAGAGTAGTTAATGAATGCTAACTATATAAGTACCTTAAACCCTCATCAACACAAATTCCAAGGGAACGAAATAATCGGAGTTCGCGTTATGCGAGTATTATACATGTCCCTATTGCCGTAATCCCTTGCCGGGACCAACGTGTTGTTCGTGTTACCGCGAAATTTGTGTTAAGCGAGTTTGTGCAAACGAGGGTTTACTGTAGTTATAAGTATTTTTTATTATAATAAGGGGCGTGATGAGAGAGGAGTACGTGTTTTAACAACTGCTATGTGTGACCCTTGCAGACGGTCCCCTGGCGGAGACCCTGCAGAAGATCAACCTGCCGCTGGTGAGCCTGGACGACTGCAAGCCCCACTTCGACCCCGCCATCTTCCCCGCGTACCGGCCGTCTGTGCCGCAGGGCATCATCGACAACATGGTGTGCGCCGGCGGCGACCCCTTCGGAGGGCGAGACACCTGCCAGGGCGACTCTGGCGGGCCACTGCAGGTACTCTAGCATTTCCATACCCTCAGCCTTTAGTCTTTAGGTCAGAGGCACGGCCTATGGCATAGCGGTCACATTACTTACCTTCCATCACTGGGGTTAAAGTTCCGGCCAAACCTTGTAGACTGTTGTGGACTAAGCGAGCCCCCAAATCGTTTCTCCTACCTCTCATTACACAATTGTTCCATCAATATTCGTATCAAATCTTCCTAAACATTTTCCAATTAAAATCATTCAATCATTCCGGGAATGGCCATAAGGGTTAGGGACTTGTAACAAACAAGTCCCTAAGTTGGAGCATCCCCTGATGTGGCTTGTTCATTCTGAGAGCTGCCTTTGACAAGGAGATAAAACGTAAAAAATGCCGGCCAGAGCCTCATTAAAATTCTTACATTTTAAACAGCAAGGTAATCTTGAATCTCGAAGTACGCAGATTTTATCAGAGTTAACTCTAAAGCAAATTATTCCGAAGTGGAAGTCGCAATTCCTTGACAACTTCCCAACGCGCTAGCTTTCCACCTCGGAGTATCGACGTTCAAATCCCGGCCACTCAATGTGGAATTTGTGGCAGATAGTCTGTTCGTGGCAAGAACAGACTGATCAGGTTTTACCAGTTTCTTCTTTTCATAATCCTTCTTTTCGTCATCTCATTTCACACCTAGCTATCAAATCACATATCCGTCTCACGTGTGTACTATACATGCTGAGGAACTGAAATTGTATTAAACTTTGAAGTCCACTGGTTCTCAAACTGTAAACTTCTAAGGTACCCGAATGGGAAGGAATGGAACCGTCGGGGAATAAACGTACACTTTAAAACAAAAAAGAGTCACAAACAACGTGAGAAAACAATCTTACGGAAACTTTAGGAGACGAGTGTGGGAAATTTACTCTCAACACCAGACGTTAATTACCTTCAAAATGTCCCTCCAGCGTGACTGACTGCAAATTAGTAGAAAATTGTTTTGACATTGAAATGTAGTATCATTGAAGGGGTATCAAGGGATCTATTCCACTGTAGTTTATTCAAGATATTGTCTCTCAATACACTCTTTCACACTTCGTAAATATATTCTCAAAATTACTGCTGTATTCTCACTCAAATCTAAACTATCACATAGTTTTGACCATGAACTGTTTAATAACGAAGGGACATTTCTAAACGTCTTAGAGGCAGAGCAGTGTTCATTTCCCGCTGGAACGTGAAATCTTTCGCCGACCTACACTTCGACTTGAGGCTCCCCCATCCAGGTAGGATCTCCGTCAGAGGAGCACCGCCCGAGCTGAGGCAAGCTCTAAGCTCCAGACTATTCTCTCTCCATCTCAATTGAGATAGGGTGATATTTGCTCTTCTGTCGCTTCTCCTCTTCCCTTCCATATAGCTCCTACAGCTAATTTCAATACTCCCTCTCTTACACCACACCCACCCACACACACACACACACACGCATTCACGCTCGCACACACACACACGTAATACACAGAAACGCACGTACATACACACGCTCGCACACACACACTCTTTCCAATTCCTGTTTCTTTTACTTCTCTCTCGTGAGTACCTTTTTCTGTTCACGTGTTTTAGAACTTTTTAATGTTTTTAACGTTTCCTATCCATCCATGTATTCAATCCTTTCTATTGTAAGTATTCGATGTCCCAATTTTTCCTGCGAGAGTGAGCCAACTTGTGTGGTTGCGGCTGTTGCAGGTGCTGACGAACAGCTGGTACTGCATGTACTCGGTGGTGGGCGTGACGTCGTTCGGCAAGAGCTGCGCCCGCGCCGAGACGCCCGCCGTCTACTCGCGCGTCGCCTCCTTCGTGCCGTGGATCGAGAGCGTCGTCTGGCCCTGAGCGTCCCCCGCTCCACACGCCCGCACTAGTCACCGCACCGCAACGATCGCAACTGCCCGCGCGTTTTGTACATACCTGACCTATGTTTACACTAATAAAGTTATTCGTAATTTTTCATTAAAACTGTCTTCATTGATTTATGTTTTGTTTCATATAAAGACATGTTTACCACGAAAATACAAAAATGACAAAAATACATAAAAATCTCGAAAATACATTATCAAAAGTACATAAAAATAAGATCATTCATAAGTCATTACGATGATACGTCAATTTAATTCTTTTTGAAAAAGGGTGGATGAAGGCTGGAATGATCAATGATGTTCAGTGCGAATAGTTCTAATAGCTGTTTATAAAGAAATTGGCTTTATTTATTTTCGGGAATTCGTTTACAAGTAGAAATGACATATTTATAAAATTCAACTGTTAGGTATGGTTGAGGATCTTATTAATTGAAGAAGCACTCCTGAAAGTATTTAATTAAGTATCCTTCTCTTAATGAATTCGGGGAGATAATAATATCCAATATCATTGAAGCTTCCAACATCATTCAAAATTGCCGTTTTCAGTCAATGTTACACATATGAATTTAATCTATTACTGACCTTACCATTTGAAGAACTAGTTTATTCAACTATAACTGAGGAACAATTACATTAGTTATTGAAATGCAGCACATGATACAAATGTAAAAGTCTTTACAATACTTATAGAGCGAGTTTCATAACATGTACCTAAAACTCACAGGATATTTTTCATCTTCCTTTTTCAAAATAGATGTGTAGAAATGTGTTTTCCTCGAAATGTTTTGTTACATTTTGTGTACATATTTATACAACACATGTGGAATAAATAGTCTTTAGGGAACATTAGGAGAACTCTAAAAGGCCTTCCCAGTAAGCATATCATTCCATTCCTTTCATTCGCAAAACATTTTTCCGTACCGTGGCTTTTTACAGATATAAATAACGTAGGAAAATAGATCGCAAGGAGAACAATGTTACTTTTAAGAAAATAAATGTTTCACAAGCCAGATGTAATTGCTCTCCCAGATGTAAATGTACAGCTGGCCCTCCCCCTCTTAAAATATTACTACTCTGTATTAATGTAGATTGAGTGGTTAGGCGGAAGAGCAGGCCCTATGGCCTGAGCCTCGCCATTAATAAAGACGTTATTATTATTATTATTATTATTATTATTACAAGCATCGATCAAACAAAATGGATGTATGGGCTGGCAGAAAAAACAAGTAATTATCAGCTTTGTTGACTTCTGACGCCTATTTTATTGAAAGGGAAAAGGCTGTCGTGGAAGCATACTTCAACTATTCAAAATAAGGTGGATTTTTCAAGATTGATATCAATCTAATTGGGAAAGTAAAATTCGCATTAAAATTCAGAACATAGCAGATATGAAGGATAGTATGTTGATTAGTGAAATTCACTGACCGTGAGGGAAGACATCGGACTTACCGGATTTTAAAGACCTAAAAATCAGCAAAATATGCAAGCATTTACGATCTAAAACGTATGTAAATATAACATTAAAAAAATAAAATACGACTTTATATAAATTTATTTTTTGAAATTCCTGTTTATTTTTTAGGTATAACATAAGTACAAAATTCACTCAAGAACAGATTGTGAGTGTAGTACTTACGTTTTGCAGTCTTAGGAACTAACTAACATTTAAAGGAAATTGCTTGTGTCTGTAAAACAAATCAAGTACAGTACAATAAAACACAAATGTCTTGCTTTACTACTGCATACTTCTTGTTTAATGTTTTCCAATTTCCTCTTAAGTCTTAAGTTTCCGGAGAGTTGCATTGGATCACAACGTGAATTTTCGGGTTTTGCATCTTAAAAGACCTAGTCGCTGAGGGTAGTTTTGTATCTGGAAAAGCTCCTCTTCACATCAGATGACGTAAGGAGGCGTATTTGAAGGCGGTTATGTCACTGCAGGGCAGCTTTGGTTTATTGTCTTCAAATGTTGCGGCATTTACAGAAATTATATCGCTAATTTTGCACATTGTAGAATATCCAGTATTTTGATGAAGAACACACAACAATTTGTTGTACACTTTTTTCAGCCACATGACCATGAGCTCGACCAAACTCACTCTGCACATGTTGCACAATATTTAAGGCGTCACACAGCTGATTATTAGCGGCTTCCAGTCCGGTGATAGCTTTTGATACCACTGAAAAGTTGGCGTTATAAATAAAAGATCGTTCCCTTTTCACAACGCGCAGGAGGCAAGAAAGAAACGCAAAATTGCTTCCTATCAGGGATTCATCGTAGCACTAGGAATAATATGATTCAAATAAGCCGTTGTGGGTATAAAATTGATGAGTTGATTTGTGACAATACCACCTGACACATTTTCAAGCTTTCTTTTCTTGTGTCCTTAAAAATATGACAAATATATGCATTTAGGGTAACATTTTGCCAAAATATGACCTTTTACTAAAATCGGTGTAAATATGACTTTATATACACTATAAAAGTACGTTTTTCTATTCGACAATATCTGGATTCGTGTATAAATTGTTTTAAAATTCACTCGAAGGTCCAGAAAAAATATATGACTTGTCATTAAAATCTGGGTCCTACTCATCATTGCCTTAATACGATCTGTTTCCTTCCAATTTCCGGTCATTACCTTACAATCTCGTGTACCTTATTTTCAATATAATTTGGCATAATATTCTGTGAAGATTGAAGATTTATCAAGGATATTTAAGTGAAAATATTTTTATTATGTTTACTTTATTTTTTATAAGAATTTTATGATCACTTCCAAGGAACAAGTATTTATTTCTTCGGAATCTGGAGATTAAATGTCCCGGGGTGATATTTCGACCAGAAAACATTCTGAAACCGGATACTATTCCTCTTGTCTGGCGCATTTCTCGGATGACGCAGCCAACATTAGAACGCGTCCCAAATGTGTCTGTTTTGTCCGTTCGGCGAGTGGGGCGAGGGGGAAAATCCGTGGGCGGCCTGGCCTCGCTGCGCCCTCTGGCGGGCGACGCGGCGGGGCGAGGTCGCTGGCGCGGCGGGGCGCTTCACTCGCAGGGCGATGGCGATGGCGACAGCACGGCCGGTCGCTGCGCTGCTGGTGCTGCTGGTGCTGCTGAGCGCCCTGGCGGCGGTGCGGGCGCCCGCCGGCCCCGCCCACCCTGCGGGCACCACCGCCAAGAGGAGTGAGTCACGCTTTATGTTCCCCTTCATGTTCACAATGTCAGTATTTTTCCTTCATGCGTGTGAGCATATCTGTTTCCGGGTTTGTCAACCACTTTGGTCATTACTCCTGTAAGTGTAGTGCATGTTATATCCCGGGAGGTAATGGAGTTCCTCCCCAGCTGTCACGTGAGATCCGAGGCCGACATATATGGCGACTTGCGAGTTTTCGCTATTAGGAATCTCCCCCCAGCAGTGCACCACCCACGTCAGGGCAATATCTAAGCCCCCGTCTAATACTGATCTACCGATCTGTATGATTGTGAAGTGCTTATAAGTATGTATGTGTACGTGTGTGTGTGTGTCTGTAATGGGAAAGAAGAGGACAGGGACGAGGAAGGGAAGATCGGGTGCTATTTGTCTCACTCGTTGAAAATTCAAGGAGGGTGAGTTGGTGTAGTTTCCGATTGTTGAATAAAGCAAAGACCATGAGTACATTCTCACCAAACCTAGGTTGAAAGTAAAGCTCCAACACAGAATCCTCTGAATAGAGATAGTTTCGGCGTCTGAGGAATGCTCCCAGTTTTTCAGACGAGTCTTCACTATCGCGTTTGCCTTACTATTTCGAGAAAATGATAAGAACGTTTGTCTTCGCTGGAATCATGTCATCACGAGATGGGAGAATGGGTCAAGATAGATGTTTCTTCTAAGATGATCGTTATTGATTAGTCATACGAAGTTGTCCAATTTTGAACTAACGCTGGAAGAAGTGTAACATTCCAATGATGACTATGATTGTGCATCAGAATCAGAGGGGGTGCGGTAGGTGAAGGCTCTTCGGAAATAATACTGTGGCGACTCGTGGTCGAAATAATAGGTGATGGGTGATATACTTTCATACTTCATATTATATTCCATATTCATGCAAATCAATCTCCAGCTGCATCAATAAATAAAAATATACTTGAAAGTTCTGCCAAAAATAATCTAGGTCACTGTTACGAAATTTCTAAAATGATCTAGTGCGAAAAATTACAAATATTAAGTGTACTTCTTATTTAATTTATGAATTCCCGGATTAATTTGATTCCTTATTTGTAGTGCATAATTTTTGTCCAGGCTAAACATGCTGTTTCCATGACAACCATTCGTTTACAGTGAAGATTTTCGTACGGCGTCTGTGTAACGCGGGAACTGGTGTCCAGGGAGTTTGAAGAGATCAGAACCGTAGACCTAAAGAAACGCGTACATTTCAAAAGCAAGAAGTTGAATCCACCATTTTGAGCAAGTAAGGAAACCAAAATAAAGTCAATAAAAGAAATAAGAAATAGATGAATTTACACAGTATTTATTTACGACAGCCAGATTACAACCGATGTGGTATCACCAACAGTCTAAAAGATCAAAACTCCGCTAAAAAATTGAAAATCATTACTTCTCATTGTAAATAGAGCAAACAAATCACATAATCATTTCCCCAATGGAAACCAGTTTGGACGATCCGATCGATTGATAAGATGTGCGACTCCATCATGAATATTGGACACCTAGATTTTCTAAATAACAGATTTGTACTAATAAAGCCTACATGTGAGGGCAAAATTCACTGCGAGTTTTACAGTATCATTTTAAAAACAAAACCATTTTCTACTGTAGATTGAACAAATTACATGGATATATTATTTCGTAAATATTTACATTCTGAAACACTGTAAACTGCATTATACTTTTCTTTAGTTACGGTAAATTGACTCATGATTCTATATAGACTTTCTCCCTAAGGTCTGTAGAGACACAATGTGTCCAGTACATTTAGGTACATTAACTTTATACGACACAATAAATAAAAACAGGAACTTTTGAGTCCAATATGTATACATTTTTCACTGTAATTACTTTACTACCTACAACTTTTTTCTGTACTACAAGCTTTCATTCGTAAGATGAAATCATTGTTTACTAAGAGTCTAAGATTTTATTGACTACAGGCGAAGGTGTTTAGCGCCGGGTGCAAGAAAATCTGGTTGTGCGGCAGAGTCTGCGTTGAAAGCAATTTCATCCATTTGCTTTAAATATGTAGGAAGGTTGGGTTGACTCAGAAGAAACTTATCTTAAACTGTCAGGAAGAAATAGTAAATTTCTCTCAACTACGTGAATTTGTTTGGTTTTGCAAGCTATCTGAATCCTAAGAAAATCTCCTATAAACGCAGTTTTGATTGATAAACAATTTTATCATTGTAGACCGTACGAAAAATGCCGCACAAGAACAGTTGTGTGGGAAAACAAAGATAATAAAGTTGAATTTTAACGCTGGAAGAAATTTTCCATAATGACAAGGACTTCGCCTCGCCACAATCTCAAGGCAAAGTATCTGTGCATGTGTCATTTACACAATTTCCTCAAGCAAAGTATAATGGAGCCGTACTGTGGCATGAATATTACCTAGGAAGAGCAGCAACCGTTTCGTGACGACCATATCGCTCTTTGCGGAGCAATGCAGCATGCTGCCATCCGGAACCGTGTTTGTCAACGACCGGTCGTACGCTTAAGGGAAACGAGAATGTCATCGCAATGCAACGCAACGAATACCAGCCTGTACGACCAACTACGCCTGTGGAAAAGGGGCACAGACCTCGGTAGGTGAGCCGGCATGCTATGGTCACAACTGGGAAAAAGCGGACAAAAATATCTGCCTTCAGTGAAATACACAAATATAATTTTGTAGAATATGGTTTTCTGTAGATCGTCGTTTTATTGTTTTTTTTCTGATGAGATCCAAATGAATGCAGGAGGCGTACTTCAAACAACGGATCAGCGCGCGCCACTTTTCCTTTCCCATTATAACCGGGAGGGTGGCTCAGGGCATCAACTGATGTCACTGCAGTCCCTCTGACCGATAGATCATACGTTCGAGTCTCGACGGTGACAGGATTTTCGACACTAAGGTCCGTTCTCTCTAACTTTACTCAGCACGTGGTCGTGTTCTTATTGGCTGGTTGACACCACACTCCCCTTCAGGGCGTCGTGCGCAATAGGAGTTAGGTCCCTTTCCCTTGATTTATTTCCTGACTCTCTACACAAACAGTCGAAATAATTTTCTCCTTTGCCTTGAAGTAAAATCAGACATTGAGCTAGACCTTAACTGCCAACCTTCAGCTGCCAACGGACCTCTTTGAAATAACGTTCATTCGCCAGGCCGTCGGCGCCGCTCCTGCCAAATTTTATCAGTAGCAGTTCAGTTCTCGAATGAGAAAGTTCTAAAAGAATGCTGGATTTTTGTTTGGTTAGTGAAAGGTGTGTTTGCTCATTGAGTTGAGTTTTGTTTCCACATCGAACACCATAAGTGAAACAGTTACCGGCATAATCCGGTTTGAAACATTCGCAGGGACAATCCTTCAGAAGTGGTGAAATGAAGGTGGTATTGATGTGTTTGAATAATTAGTTAGTGCCTGATTAATAAGTAGTTAATGACTTTGTGGCAGGTGGAAGAAATGACTGTTGAATTGCAGGTGTCGGTGTCAGAAGTGTTTGAAAACTGTGTAATGAATTAAGTTATTGGAAAGATAACTTCTCCACATAAGAAGAGATGTAGAGCAAAACAGGTGGAGGGCGAGTGCGATGAATTTGTAATCTGCCATTCGTATTCATGTGCACATTTTTTCGTAGAAACGAATTTCCAATATAAAATAAAATTCATGATGTGATTAATGAAGATTCGGGACTGCCAAATTCTAAAAGAACGTCACTGTATGTTCTAATGAAATTCGTGTTTCTGGCGGGATTTCACTGCTACCTTGCAAGAACACAAGTAAATGTAAGTTCTGTGATATTTTAGCAAAATATCTGCATATTTTGGCTGGTATTTTGGGCGTATTAAAGAAGAACTAGTGAAAATAATATACTTTGACCGTTCTGGCTGTGACACGTGCCGGCATTTGAGTATGGTCATGGCGCGAATGGCGTAGCCAATCACTACAGAGCGGAGGAATACCCTCAGTTTGCTTACATGCGGAGTGAAGTTACAGCGCACGCACCTTACTTCTAAGCCAAGTTGAATTCAGTCGCTAAATATCAGGCGAATGTCGGAGCAGTACCCTACAGGCCACGGACCGCGCTCTATATTTCCTACCTCTTCCTTGTCTCATCCTCTCCCATTAGACACACACACACACACACACACACACACACACACACACACACACACACACACACACACATACTAACATGCACTACTCTACCACATTTACCGGGAGACCGGTCGGGAGCTTAGAGCTGGTGCGACAATATGGAACAGACATACCCGTATTAGTTTTCTATTTCCTTTGGTCCCAACTTTCTAAAATATTATTTTAAGAATATTAAATAAGAGTAAAATCTCGTCTAAATGCTAATTTTCTTTGAAAAATTTCGAACCGCTTTTAAGAAAATGGTGTTCAAGAGCTACTAAAAAGCCAAATTTGAAATTTTTGTGTTTTAGAAACACTTTATTTGAAGTAATTTGAAGCACTTAAACTTACAAATACAATAGTGTTTACAAATGGCTGGTAATGTGCATATTAAAGGTGTGAGAGATCTTTTAAAACTATTTATTTAATTTTGCAAACACAAAAAATACCCCAAATTTAACTGAACGTCATATTTAAAAGTACAATTAGCACTATCCGTTAGAAACTTTTGAAGAAAAATTTGAGCCATTTTTGAGAAAATGGCGTTTGAGGGTTTATGAAAATACGAAATTTTGAGCTAGTTTTCACAGAAAACGGTTGAGTTTTCGACAAACTTCCCTTGACATTATTTAAAGCGCGTTCACTCATACATATAATCATGTGAACAAATCGACACTAGTGTAATGATCAACGACGTGAGAAAGTCCAAAAATTAAATTTTTGTAATTTTTGAAAAAACAAAAGAATAGAGCAGTATGGCGTTTATGTCATCTCATAGAGTACATTAGGCACTATCCCTACCAAAAGTTTAAAGAAAAAATTTGGAGCTGCTTTTGAAAAAAAATCTTGTTTTTGTAATTTTCTAAAATTGCAAATATTTTGTGCAGTATTGCCAGAAAATTACTAAAATTTTCAAAAAAAATGTACATGACCTTAATGAAAGAACTTACTATGAAAATAAATTTTATTTGAAGAAAAAATCTTTATCTTTAATTTTGTAGTTGTAATTTTGTAGTACGCAAATTACTATCAAAATACTAGCATATGATACATCATTTTATTCCTCTTTTCTTGATCTATCCATTGCTGGTGAGAAAAATATATAGTTCCATTAAAAAAATCAAAGATGATTAAATTTCTCGAAACTAAAAAATATTATAGACAATTTCTCTACGGCATGTTACTTGCCCCATGATTCTGCAATATTTAGCGAACACTGCATTTCGATATCCTGAACCGTTTAAAAGTTATGGGGGTTGTCCAGTTGGTGGGACACCCTATATATTACTCCGTATATACGTATGAATGCAAAAATATAAAAAAATGAAGGAATAAAGTAATTTTTTTATTTTACCCTTTTTTTGTTGATTGTAAGGGTCAAAATCGAATATAAACACTCAAAAAAATCTCAAAAACATCTTTATCATCTATAGAATGTCGCAAGAATATTTAACGTCAAAATTCGTGGGCTGGTTTAAAAATATTATATTTAGATAATAAGTTAAAAATAACGTTCTTTCAAAAAAATTGTAAGAAGTACTTAGGGTAAATTGGTTTAACTTCCTTTTCGAAGTTTAAAAATAATTACTTTGAATATCTAAGATTTCATTTCTTTTAGGTTCTTGTAAGATCAGGTTCATTGATTTTTGAGTCAGACATTCAGAACATAACATTTTTTATTAAAAACTGCAGTCATTTATTACATTCTTTTGTTGATGAACGTTTTGAGGATCATTGATCCTCATCATCAGGATCTTAAGTTGGTTTAAATCCGGCGAAAACTTCTGTTTTCTACACTTACGAATTTCAACATAATTTTGTTTTATCCCCGGGGTGTCGGCATTGCCTATGTTATTCCGCTGCCCCCTTTTGCCCGCTCTCTTCATCGTTGGACCAGCGTGCTGCGATGCGCGCCTCGCGCCGAAACCAGTTCCCCGCCCGCGCCGCGCCGCGCCGCGCCGTGCCGCGCCGCCCCGGTTGCTTGGCGCGCGCAGGTCGTCGCGGCCGAAGGCGAGGAGCGGAACGGAGACGCAGCAGAGAAGCCCAAGGACGCCCGGCTCCACCTTATGGACTTTTCCTGCTCTTCGTGTTGTTCGTGATTTGCGTTTCAGCCTATAATGTACCGTTTAATGATCTCCTGTGTGTATCTTCCAAGCACGAATGAACTAGAAAACATAGATATGGTGTTTTGAACTGAGTGAAGTATACAGTATGTTACTCAAAATGTGACAGAACGGTAGATGATACCCGTTTATTCAAATGTGAATGACAAAAGAAAAAATAAGATTCTGTCAACGTTCTAAATATCAATAAATTTGATGTTTTGTCAATTTTAATGTTGGTAACTAAGAAAATGAAAAGAATGGAAAAGAGAAAGAAATACAGCGTGAGCAGCTACAAGCAGTAAAGGCACTAGGAGGCAGTCCATCGTATATGTAATTGATTCATTCAAAGCTTTTTAGCTGCATTATTACAGCGAATTTCACACTTTGAAGAAACACATTTAAAAAATCTACTCAAATTATATTTACGTTTCGCGTAACACATCAAACGAATTGATAGACAATCTACGAAACAATATCGTAGGTTAAGTTAAGTAGCATTTTTTGATAGTTTTAGATCAAAATAATGATTGATACTTAATAGAGATTGATACTTAATACAGATTGATACTTAATTAGCTCAAAATAATACTGATTCTCTTTTTCCAATATAGCAAGCGGTTTTAGTGGCGGATATACGATTGTCCCCCAAATTATCATCAAATATTTAATTACTATTCTGAACACAGATTCGGTATTATAGTGATTTTAGTGCGTTTTTCGGGGGGGGGCGAGGTGAGAGATGGGTCTGTTCGGGATATGGATAAGGAAGGGCGGAGCCGGCCCGTGAGCGTGGAGCGTGGTGTAGATGGCTGGACAGAACCGAGCTGAGCGTTGCTGGATGGAGCGTGGTTTATGTATTTATTTCTTTACGTCTAGACACTTTCCGGAGTCTTCAGAGGTTCCTCCCTTGATGAAAGTCTTTACACCAGGTGAAGCTACCGGTGAGAATTAAACAAAAGTACTTCCATTGACACTGTAGGTAACGTTCCTTTCCATATCTAAGAGATCATTGTCCTTCCTAACCCCCCGCGCAGCGTCTGGCTCCTTCACCTAGCATAACACAAGTCTGCGTGGTCGTGCGCCGAGTGCGAGGCGTGGGGGCAGCTGGTGCAGATGAGTGTAATAGATCAATCTCCCTTCATGCCTGACTTCTTCAGCTCGTGTAACACAAGTCTGCGTGGTCGTGCGCCGAGTGCGAGGCGTGGGGGCAGCTGGTGCAGATGAGTGTAATAGATCAATCTCCCTTCATGCCTGACTTCTTCAGCTCGTGTAACACAAGTCTGCGTGGTCGTGCGCAGAGTGCAAGGCGTGGGGGCGGCTGGTGCAGGTGAGTGTAATAGATCAATCCCCCTTTATGCCTGGCTTCTTCAGCTCGTGTAACACAAGTCTGCGTGGTCGTGCGCAGAGTGCAAGGCGTGGGGGCGGCTGGTGCAGGTGAGTGTAATAGATCAATCCCCCTTTATGCCTGGCTTCTTCAGCTCGTGTAACACAAGTCTGCGTGGTCGTGCGCCGAGTGCGAGGCGTGGGGGCAGCTGGTGCAGATGAGTGTAATAGATCAATCTCCCTTCATGCCTGACTTCTTCAGCTCGTGTAACACAAGTCTGCGTGGTCGTGCGCAGAGTGCAAGGCGTGGGGGCGGCTGGTGCAGGTGAGTGTAATAGATCAATCCTCCTTTATGCCTGGCTTCTTCAGCTCGTGTAACACAATTCTGCGTGGTCGTGTGCAGAGTGCGAGGCGTGAGGGCAGCTGGTGCAGATGAGTAATATATCAATCCCCCTTTATGCCTGGCTTCTTGAGCTCGTGTAACACAAGTCTGCGTGGTCTTGCGCAGAGTGCGAGGCGTGGGGGCAGCTGGTGCAGATGAGTGTAATAGATCAATCCCCCTTCATACCTGGCTTCTTCAGCTCGTGTAACACAAGTCTGCGTGGTCGTGCGCAGAGTGCGAGGCGTGGGGGCGGCTGGTGCAGATGAGTGTAATAGATCAATCTCCCTTCATGCCTGACTTCTTCAGCTCGTGTAACACAAGTCTGCGTGGTCGTGCGCAGAGTGCAAGGCGTGGGGGCGGCTGGTGCAGATGAGTGTAATAGATCAATCCCCTTTATGCCTGGCTTCTTCAGCTCGTGTAACACAATTCTGCGTG